>OX392500.1:40210650-40216428 GCA_947623375.1 Apotomis capreana
TGCCCTGAAGAGAAATAGCTTGTAGGTTTTCTCGTGTCTCAACCGCCAGGGGGTGGAGGCACGCGTAATTTTTGATGGTTTGGAGGGCGGCCATAGAGTCACTGTAGACTCCAAAGGACTTTGCCGTCATCTTCCTCACTTCCCTTGACGCTTTACACAGCGCTAAGAGTTCCGCTTGGTAGACCGTACAATAGCTTGACAGAGCAAGTTTGAGGGCTCGAGTTTCAGTCTCTCTATTCCAAATGGAGAGCGCGGCTCCAACCCTGCCCTCAATCTTGCTGCCGTCGGTGTAAATGCGGACTTCGTAATCACTATGTAGGTCTACTTGTTCTTGGTCCGCTAATGGCTCTATTTCGATGGTGCTGTGCATCGCGGGGTGAGGAGCCTCAGCAAATGGGGCCATTCGTTCGACCTTTCTATCTCCGAGTGCTGGCTGGGGTACCCCCTTTTTGGCTTCATACAAAGATGCTGCCTCTTGGATCCGGAGATCGAGAGGGAGTATTCCAGCCAGCACCAGGGCTGAATCCAGAGAGACGGTCCGGTAAGCTTTACAGATCTTTTGAGCGATTCCTCGCTGTACAGTGCCTAACTGCTTTTTAACCCCCAGTTTGTTGGCTGCAGGTGCCCATGCGCTGGCGGCATACAAGATAATGGGCTCTACAGTTGCCACGTATATCGTGCGGATGACCTCGGGATGGAGTCCCCAGCTCGCTTTTGCAGCTCTAGACAGCTGTTTGTGGATTGCAATGGCCTTCCTGCAGACATTGGAGACGTGTGAGTTGAAGGTAAGTTTGTCGTCTATGGTGACTCCCAGCATCTTGATTTCTTTGGACATCGCTATGTTAGTCCCGCCCATGCTCAATCGTGGGGTATCGTATTTTAGTTTTTTGGTAATTACCATTGCATTCGTTTTGTGAGCTGCGAATTTAAGCTTGTTTTGAATACCCCACTCTCGAACATGTGCGAGAGCAACATTTGCGCGCTCCTCGATGTCCATTGCTGTCTTACCCTCGAAGACAAGCACTACATCGTCTGCAAATGCCTGACAGTACACGTCCATTGCTTCTAGGCTTTTCAAGAGTGTATCCAAGAGGAGATTCCAGAGGATTGGTCCACCAATTGAGCCCTGAACGCATCCTTTGTCCGTATTTGTGCAGAATTCCTCGCCAGCGTATCTCACTCTGACTCTTCTGTCCTTGAGGTAGCTGTCGATGGTCTTTCTCAGGTCAATTGGACACTTCTCCTCGGCGAGACGAACCCGTATGGCCGGCCACCAGGCGTTATCAAAGGCTCCCTCTATATCCAGTGATATGACCGTGACAATTTTCTTTTCACTCAATTTTGTGCGGATGTGCTGCATTAAGGTATAGAGGGAGTCTTCGGTGCTCCTCTGTGGCATGAATCCATATTGTCGGGAACTTGTCCTTGGGATTAGATGGTGTTTCAGGCGGGCGACCATCATCTTCTCATATATTTTCCCCAGTATTGGGAGGAGTCCTATGGGTCGGTACGACTTTGGGCTGGTGTATGTACTTTTCCCCGGTTTCCTTAGTACTACGACTGTTGCCTCTTTCCAGGGCGTTGGGAAATGATGGAGTGACCGGCACTTATTTAGGAGCGCTAAGAAGGCCTCGGGGTTGGCTCCGATGACCTGACGACATATGTCGGCCGTGAACCCGTCTGCTCCCGGGGCCTTCTTTGGGTTGAAAGAGTCGCTGGCCCATGTGAGTTCCTCTGTCGTGAATGGTGGCTCGCATAGCTCATCTTGCTCCTCGGCATTCACGGTTTCGGCTCTCTGCCTTGTTAAGCGGTGATGTTCGTTGTCGCTGTCGGTTGAGTCTCCTGGGTAAAACGTCTCTGCCAAGAATTTGGCAGAGTCCGCTGTGCCCAGTGTCCGTCCATCCTTTTCCAGCGGCAAGTCCTCTTCCCTTTTCCTTGTCCTGCCTATCACCCTGTAGATACCCTCCCACACTCCTTCCTTGTCCTGTTTCCCACAAAACTCCTTCCAGCTCGCTGTTTGAGCTTTAGCCGCCTCTTGCTCATATTCTTCTTTTGTTTTCAGGTACTCTTCAACAACCTTCTGCCTTCGGATGGGAGCAGCATTTCGTATTCTTCGCTTCCTGGTAGCGACATCCTTCTTCATTTCGGCAAGCTTCTCAGACCACCATGGTAAGTTAAGTTTTTCGTGTATTTTCTTTTTTGGTATTGTTGTATTGCATGCATCTGTAACTATTGTATTTAATTTAACTATTGTTGCGTCTATTTGTTCAATTGTTTGTAATGAGTTTAGATCTGCTTTTTGGAATTTGTTATCTTTCATTAATTGGGTTAATTTTTCGCAGAATTCTGTCCAATTGGCTTTTTTGGTATTAAATATTCGTGTGGTTCTTTGTATGTTTATTCCAGGTGATCTTTGGAGGTGTACGTTAAAGTGTATGCCATTATGGTCCGAGCTAGTGAGGCCTTCATCTACTCTCCAGTCGTCTACCAGGTCCAGTATGTCTGTGGAGCATGCGGTGATGTCTACGAAGCTGCTGAATCGCTTGCCTCCTCTGATGGTATCGAAGGTTGGAATTTTCCCTTGATTTAAAATATTGAGTTCCAGCTCTTCCAGGGTACCGGACAAGATGGCTCCCTTCAGGTCCTCCTCTGGGCTTCCCCACCACGTGCTTTTCGCGTTTGCATCGCCTCCAACTACCCAACTTTTGGAACCTTTCTCTGTCTTTATCCTACGCAGGTGTTTGTGGTTTTCTTGATAATTTTCGATTTGCTGATCTGGCTCGAAATAAAAGGAGACCAGTGTTATTTCCCAGGTTCTGGTGCGGATCCCTACCACCGAGAAATTATTTGTGGTAAGTTTTGGGTACTGTATGACGTCTAGACCGTCGTCGAAAACAGCGATAGCTGCTTTGACAGTACCCTCTTCCGCACTGGAGTTTTGGTAGATACGCACGCCTTTATAGCTCCTCATTTCGTTAGCTCCACCTACATAGGGTTCTTGAATGAGCGCTATAGATATTTTACGCTTTTCAGCTTCGAGGAGAAGTTCGTCAGTTGCTAGCCTCTTACGTTGGAGATTTGCTTGCACTACCCGGTAGGGTCTTGATTCTGTTGGGGTGCCCTTAGCAGTAGGCTACAGTTGATCTGGCCAGGTCATCCCATTTGCGTCGTACAGGGCAACTTTGACTAAAGGAGTTGTGATCAGTGTTCTCCAGGTTGGCTTTCGAGCAGTTTCGGCATTTCGGTGGCGCTGCGGCAAGCCACTCCGCGCATTCCGTCCTCATGTGGGGCCCTCCGCAGTGGCTGCACAGGTCCGTTGTCTCCGTGCAGAACCGTTTGCCGTGTCCATAGCCCAGGCAGCGCGTGCATTGCAGAAGAGGTGTTTGATCCTCTACCCTAACGCGCTGGAGGTCGATATGCACGGCTCCACTTGCAGTCGCCCTTTGCCAAACAATGGGTGAGGTGCTGATCACTATATGGCACGTGTGTGGGTTCCTGGTCTTCCTCCTGTATTTTATTTCCACTCTGTCATCGCCGTCACCGAGGTCTTGAAAGACGTTCCGGTTTTGATTCCGGAGGCCCTTGAGAATGTCTTCGTCCGTGTTTATGGTGAGGACATTTTTGAGGATAAGGAGTGGGTCCTTATTTCTCACTTCTTCTATGGTGAGGTCGACATTTTTGCTCTCCATTCTTTCTTTAAACCTGTCACGGTCTCCTGCCGTCTGGAAGCCCACTATTATCTTCCTGTCTTTGGCTTTTCTTACCTTCTCTACTTTGGTCCATCCCTCCTTGGCATCGGCTGCTTTTCTTATTTTTTCTAGGACCTCCTCTCCACTGTCAGTGTCTTCTTTGGAGGTGACCACGACGGAGTGCAGTGTGCTTCTTTTAGGAGCTGGATTTGCGCTTGTTGTTGCATTTGACGGCGCGTGAGGTGTTGTTGCAGCTACGCTCGCATATGTCGTCGTGGCTGCCACTTTCTCTAGTAACTCTTTCTGTGTCCCCATGGCGGCTTTTAGCTCTTCTAGCCGCCTGGTATTCTCCTGGATCATCCTCGTTTGGTGCTCGATCTTGGACACAACAGGGTCGGTGTCCATGCCCAGTGAAAAGGTGGTGTTGGCTCCCGATTTTTCTTTCGGTGGCCCTTTGCTAGGCCCAGGCTTTTCCTTCCTCAGCTCAGCCTCAGCCTCCTTGACGAGGTAGTACAGCCTGTCTAGGGCTTCTACCACGTCCAATTTTATGTCCGCTCTGATATTTCTCCCCGTGTTGATGCTGGCCTTTGCCTTGTCGTGGTAGGCTCTCGCTTCTGCCGTCTTTGTTGCGTAGACCCTTTTGCCCGATGGGCTAAGGATCTTTCGCACGGGGAGCTGTTTTGTGTCTTGCGATTGCGTTTTTGGCTTCGCAGGGCCTGCCTGCTCGGTCATTTGTGTAGCAGTGGGTGTCAGAGTGGGAGTAGAGTCTGTGCACGCGGCTTCCCACTCTCCTATGCTCTTTCTTACATTCTGCTCCGATGTTTCCTTTGACTTAGAGGGAGACTGGCTGCCCACCTGTTTGCTAGTCACGGGGGTTCTGATGCCGGGGAACATTGTCGGAGGTAGATATGTGTTGGTCAATAGGAACCAGCACAGTCACAATCACAATCAGATATAGAAATATGTATGTGGAAATAAGTTTGTATAAGTTGTAAAAAGAGAATATTAAAAATTTAATTATACTTATATTAATTTGAGCTCTAAACGGAGCTACGTTTTAATGCTGCAGTGGCAGCTGTTCCTTACAGAAAATTAGATTTTTGCTCTACGTAGAGTCGGGCTCTATGTTGGCCCTTGGAGCTGTCACAGTGTTAAAAGCACACTCGAACACTAAATTTTTAATTTCAAATTAAATAAAAGGAAAAATTTTTACTCTATGTAGAGCTGTCTGAGTTGTCCTAAACTAACACACAAATAATATTAGCAATTTAAGGAAAAAATAATTTAAAAATGTATTTTGAATTTTTGCTCTATGTAGAGCTGTCTTTGCTCGTCTTTTGTAGCTCTACCTTTCCTGATGCCTCTACTGAAAACCCCACCTCGGTATGTGCCTCCGTTCCGGTGTTATGGGCCCTCAAAGTCCTGTCTTTGCCTGGGTCTGGGGTCAAGTTATGTTGGTCAGTATCTATTTTTGGGGGGGGGGGGTTGGTATCTCGGGGGTAGGTCGGGAGTCGTCGAGTTTGTCCGTAGGAGGGGGGTGGGTTTGGGAGGGGGGATCGAAAATTTCGTTATTTTTGACCTAGGACGCACCGTTTTTGAGAAAAAGGGGATTTTTGGATCTGATTTAATCTTTACAATCTTACAACTTGCGCCTGGGTGGTATGGTTTTGAAAATTTTGATTTTATTGTTGTTGCCAAACGGGTGGTCCGATTTTACTAGGAGTGGTATGTCCTGATTGGGGATGAAATTCTCTGACTGGCCCCTTCTGCCTGGATCTTACAATTGGCTGGTATGGTTTTTGGAGGGGCGCAAACCAAGGGGTAGTTTTTTCGTCAGCTTCGGAAGCAAAGTTTAGGGGTTAGGAGACAGCTAAAAATTTCAAAAAAGTTTCTATCCTCTTAAACACAACCCCAATTTACCGACCAAGTACTTGTTGTATTTTTAAAAAATCGCGAAACCCAAAATTTTTTCAAAATTTTCCAAAAAATTGCTCGGGGGTGGTTTTTGAAAGTGCCTATATCTAAGTTGACCTTATAGTCGCTTCTTGTAAAAGAACCGATCCGACGTTATTTTTTAGCTATCTCGCTC
>OX392501.1:0-12500 GCA_947623375.1 Apotomis capreana
AACCTAACCTAACCTAACCTAACCTAACCTAACCTAACCTAACCTAACCTAACCTAACCTAACCTAACCTAACCTAACCTAACCTAACCTAACCTAACCTAACCTAACCTAACCTAACCTAACCTAACCTAACCTAACCTAACCTAACCTAACCTAACCTAACCTAACCTAACCTAACCTAACCTAACCTAACCTAACCTAACCTAACCTAACCTAACCTAACCTAACCTAACCTAACCTAACCTAACCTAACCTAACCTAACCTCTAACCTAACCTAACCTAACCTAACCTAACCTAACCTAACCTAACCTAACCTAACCTAACCTAACCTAACCTAACCTAACCTAACCTAACCTAACCTAACCTAACCTAACCTAACCTAACCTAACCTAACCTAACCTAACCTAACCTAACCTAACCTAACCTAACCTAACCTAACCTAACCTAACCTAACCTAACCTAACCTAACCTAACCTAACCTAACCTAACCTAACCTAACCTAACCTAACCTAACCTAACCTAACCTAACCTAACCTAACCTAACCTAACCTAACCTAACCTAACCTAACCTAACCTAACCTAACCTAACCTAACCTAACCTAACCTAACCTAACCTAACCTAACCTAACCTAACCTAACCTAACCTAACCTAACCTAACCTAACCTAACCTAACCTAACCTAACCTAACCTAACCTAACCTAACCTAACCTAACCTAACCTAACCTAACCTAACCTAACCTAACCTAACCTAACCTAACCTAACCTAACCTAACCTAACCTAACCTAACCTAACCTAACCTAACCTAACCTAACCTAACCTAACCTAACCTAACCTAACCTAACCTAACCTAACCTAACCTAACCTAACCTAACCTAACCTAACCTAACCTAACCTAACCTAACCTAACCTAACCTAACCTAACCTAACCTAACCTAACCTAACCTAACCTAACCTAACCTAACCTAACCTAACCTAACCTAACCTAACCTAACCTAACCTAACCTAACCTAACCTAACCTAACCTAACCTAACCTAACCTAACCTAACCTAACCTAACCTAACCTAACCTAACCTAACCTAACCTAACCTAACCTAACCTAACCTAACCTAACCTAACCTAACCTAACCTAACCTAACCTAACCTAACCTAACCTAACCTAACCTAACCTAACCTAACCTAACCTAACCTAACCTAACCTAACCTAACCTAACCTAACCTAACCTAACCTAACCTAACCTAACCTAACCTAACCTAACCTAACCTAACCTAACCTAACCTAACCTAACCTAACCTAACCTAACCTAACCTAACCTAACCTAACCTAACCTAACCTAACCTAACCTAACCTAACCTAACCTAACCTAACCTAACCTAACCTAACCTAACCTAACCTAACCTAACCTAACCTAACCTAACCTAACCTAACCTAACCTAACCTAACCTAACCTAACCTAACCTAACCTAACCTAACCTAACCTAACCTAACCTAACCTAACCTAACCTAACCTAACCTAACCTAACCTAACCTAACCTAACCTAACCTAACCTAACCTAACCTAACCTAACCTAACCTAACCTAACCTAACCTAACCTAACCTAACCTAACCTAACCTAACCTAACCTAACCTAACCTAACCTAACCTAACCTAACCTAACCTAACCTAACCTAACCTAACCTAACCTAACCTAACCTAACCTAACCTAACCTAACCTAACCTAACCTAACCTAACCTAACCTAACCTAACCTAACCTAACCTAACCTAACCTAACCTAACCTAACCTAACCTAACCTAACCTAACCTAACCTAACCTAACCTAACCTAACCTAACCTAACCTAACCTAACCTAACCTAACCTAACCTAACCTAACCTAACCTAACCTAACCTAACCTAACCTAACCTAACCTAACCTAACCTAACCTAACCTAACCTAACCTAACCTAACCTAACCTAACCTAACCTAACCTAACCTAACCTAACCTAACCTAACCTAACCTAACCTAACCTAACCTAACCTAACCTAACCTAACCTAACCTAACCTAACCTAACCTAACCTAACCTAACCTAACCTAACCTAACCTAACCTAACCTAACCTAACCTAACCTAACCTAACCTAACCTAACCTAACCTAACCTAACCTAACCTAACCTAACCTAACCTAACCTAACCTAACCTAACCTAACCTAACCTAACCTAACCTAACCTAACCTAACCTAACCTAACCTAACCTAACCTAACCTAACCTAACCTAACCTAACCTAACCTAACCTAACCTAACCTAACCTAACCTAACCTAACCTAACCTAACCTAACCTAACCTAACCTAACCTAACCTAACCTAACCTAACCTAACCTAACCTAACCTAACCTAACCTAACCTAACCTAACCTAACCTAACCTAACCTAACCTAACCTAACCTAACCTAACCTAACCTAACCTAACCTAACCTAACCTAACCTAACCTAACCTAACCTAACCTAACCTAACCTAACCTAACCTAACCTAACCTAACCTAACCTAACCTAACCTAACCTAACCTAACCTAACCTAACCTAACCTAACCTAACCTAACCTAACCTAACCTAACCTAACCTAACCTAACCTAACCTAACCTAACCTAACCTAACCTAACCTAACCTAACCTAACCTAACCTAACCTAACCTAACCTAACCTAACCTAACCTAACCTAACCTAACCTAACCTAACCTAACCTAACCTAACCTAACCTAACCTAACCTAACCTAACCTAACCTAACCTAACCTAACCTAACCTAACCTAACCTAACCTAACCTAACCTAACCTAACCTAACCTAACCTAACCTAACCTAACCTAACCTAACCTAACCTAACCTAACCTAACCTAACCTAACCTAACCTAACCTAACCTAACCTAACCTAACCTAACCTAACCTAACCTAACCTAACCTAACCTAACCTAACCTAACCTAACCTAACCTAACCTAACCTAACCTAACCTAACCTAACCTAACCTAACCTAACCTAACCTAACCTAACCTAACCTAACCTAACCTAACCTAACCTAACCTAACCTAACCTAACCTAACCTAACCTAACCTAACCTAACCTAACCTAACCTAACCTAACCTAACCTAACCTAACCTAACCTAACCTAACCTAACCTAACCTAACCTAACCTAACCTAACCTAACCTAACCTAACCTAACCTAACCTAACCTAACCTAACCTAACCTAACCTAACCTAACCTAACCTAACCTAACCTAACCTAACCTAACCTAACCTAACCTAACCTAACCTAACCTAACCTAACCTAACCTAACCTAACCTAACCTAACCTAACCTAACCTAACCTAACCTAACCTAACCTAACCTAACCTAACCTAACCTAACCTAACCTAACCTAACCTAACCTAACCTAACCTAACCTAACCTAACCTAACCTAACCTAACCTAACCTAACCTAACCTAACCTAACCTAACCTAACCTAACCTAACCTAACCTAACCTAACCTAACCTAACCTAACCTAACCTAACCTAACCTAACCTAACCTAACCTAACCTAACCTAACCTAACCTAACCTAACCTAACCTAACCTAACCTAACCTAACCTAACCTAACCTAACCTAACCTAACCTAACCTAACCTAACCTAACCTAACCTAACCTAACCTAACCTAACCTAACCTAACCTAACCTAACCTAACCTAACCTAACCTAACCTAACCTAACCTAACCTAACCTAACCTAACCTAACCTAACCTAACCTAACCTAACCTAACCTAACCTAACCTAACCTAACCTAACCTAACCTAACCTAACCTAACCTAACCTAACCTAACCTAACCTAACCTAACCTAACCTAACCTAACCTAACCTAACCTAACCTAACCTAACCTAACCTAACCTAACCTAACCTAACCTAACCTAACCTAACCTAACCTAACCTAACCTAACCTAACCTAACCTAACCTAACCTAACCTAACCTAACCTAACCTAACCTAACCTAACCTAACCTAACCTAACCTAACCTAACCTAACCTAACCTAACCTAACCTAACCTAACCTAACCTAACCTAACCTAACCTAACCTAACCTAACCTAACCTAACCTAACCTAACCTAACCTAACCTAACCCGAGTTGCGCCCCCGCCGCCACCCGGGGAGCCACGTTTTCGAGCAGCTCCGCGTTAAAAAATTCGGAAAAATGGGTTTTTCTTAACCTACCGAGTCGTACCGTACATCAAAAGATGCGCAAAGTTGCGGCGCACCCGGTCGACATACTATCAGTTCTTAAGTGAAAGCGCGGAGTGAGAAAACATGGAGAAAGTGTAAATTTTTGCGTTTTGAAAAGTTTAAGTGGCTCTGACAAGTGTTTGTGCAGTGAAAACCAACTCGTGCGATATAACGCCAGAACCGTGCCGGCGAGCCCTATTCAACGAGCCCAACCACGGCTCTCTGCTGCAGCTGACGGAGGCACAATCGCCAAAAAAACAACTTCGGGAAACCCATGAGGTACCGGATCCAGAGGCACCAGGGCGCTGGAATTTTCCTGGGGACATCTCCTGCACACCACAAACCGGAAGCATCAATCAGAAAAATTTTAAGTACCATACTTTTTTAAATATTAGCTTTTGAAAATTGAAATTTTGACCTGCTATATCTTCGGAACAAGTTGCGACGCGCGGAAAATTGAACTGCAGTCTGTTGCGCGCTTCCCGGCGGCAGCCACCAAGCTAGTTTTTATAATTTTAGAGTAAGGAATTAATGCATGACAGAAGTTTGAAAATTGAAAATTCAAACTGTTTTATTATATAGAAGGCAACTAGGTATTTTAAAATAGGTAATATCATTAGGTAGCACTTTTAATTCTTGTTATTTTAGTATTTTTTCCTGATTTTTAGGTAAATTTTTGGCGGAGATATTACCTGGTTTGTTTTCTTTGTTTTTTCCAAAAATCCATCAGTCCCAAAATTATTTTAGCATTGTTCCGACCAGCTCCCCTGACATCTGGACCCCTGGAAGTTTTTTCCAGATCGATAGGACCGATAGGGACCGAGAACCATCGATCCTGGGCCGCTCGCAGACCAGAACACCTCCTGGGCATAGGTTTGGGCTGGCAGAACTCGGCTCTCGGAGCTCGCAGGGACCTGCGGTTTTCTTTGGTGGGTTGTGCGGATAGAGCGTAGGCCTCCCTCGGTATTTTCGAAGGTGAAAAGTTGGCGCGTCGGTACGCCCCGGATTTGCGTTCCCTGGACCCATTTTTGCATTCTGGGAGGTGGTCCGAGCTCGCTGGGACGTCTGGTTCGCCTGCAAATCGGGCTTGAAGTTTGGCGCGGACGCCATCTTGGATTTTTTGCCGTCCCGTATCTCCTGGCCCCTTGGGCCTTTTGGCTCGGAGTTTGGGCTCGTCTGGGGGGAGCGTGGGCTGCCCGAGAGGTACGTAAGCTCAAATTGGCGAAAATCCAAAAATTTTTTGGAAAAATATTAAAAATTTTGAGTCGGGTTTTGAACTGCCAAATTTGTTGCCACAGGAATCCTGACCTTCCAGGAAGAAGTCCGAACTCGCTGAGCCTTATAGTTCGGAAGCTACAAGCGTCTAAAGTTTGACTTTGACAGTTCAGAACTGTCAAAGTCAATCTTTGACTGGGCGTAGCTCAGGTCCCAGGATAGGTATCGGGACGTGCGACGCGTCCCTGAGCTCGGCGGAGCAGCCGCTGTCGTTTGAGCCTGGTCTCATTGGAGTCGGAGCACCTCTCTTTTTGGTTTGGACTGAGCCCGCAGGAGGACGGGCGAGATCAGCCCGAGTTAGCCGAGCCCAATCTCGACGTTCTACGAGCACCAGGACCGGAGATACGGGGGTTCTAAATTTAGTGTCAGCCATATTGGAATTTTTGACAGCTGTCAACCGACGGACACAAACCCCTGTAGCTCCCGAACGGAGAGACGTAGGTGGACGTGCGGCACGTCGTTGAGTTCGGCGGAACCCCCCCCATCGATTGGGCCTGGTCCCGTTGCGATCCGAATACCCCCCACGTTTGTGCGTGCTGAGCCTGCAGGGGGACGGGTGGGACCGGCCCGAGTTCAGCGAGCCCAGTCTCGGGTTTCTACGACCACCGGGAGCGGAGTTACGGCAATTTTAAGTTTCGTGGCGGCCATCTTGGGCAATTGACAGCTGTCAAACCACAGTTTTGAAGTGCTGTAACTTCTGAACGGACCGTCGTAGCGGGGCGTGCGGCGCGTCATTGGGTCCGGCGGGACCTGTACTGTCAGCTTAGGTTGGTTCCAACCAGATCGAAGCACCCCCCCCCACTTCTTGGGGTGGAAGGCCGTATCTCCGGAACGGGACTTCGGATCGAGACGTGCGGCACGTCATTGGATTCGGCGCGGCGTGCCCTGTCGATTGAAGAGGTTTGCGAGCCAGAACCATGGACAGGAGGCCGGTGCTGCCTAAGGAGAAGGAGGAGAAGAGGAAGGTACCAGGGCCTGCCCCGAAGCCGAGACTGAAGCTGAAGATCGTCACTACACAAGGGACCTCAACCTCAACCAAGACTCCCTCGCCGGGAGCAGTCACCTCGGCGCCACAGAAGGGCAAGAAGGTGGAGTTGATGAACAAAGGAGTCGCGAAAGTCACCGTCGCAGTCCCAGAACCTGCTCGGGTGCCTCCTGGGGACCAGAAACAAGAAGTGGAGATGGTCCGGCCTGCCCCCGTGCCAACGGAGGGGGAAGTCCACACGCTCGATACCTCTGGGAGTGAGGACTCCCAAACCAGCAGAGAGGGGTTGAGAATCACTGCCCCCCCCCCGAGGACGAAACCAGAGGATGAGGAGCCCCCCCGTCCGAGTGGAGGGGGGCCGGCCGTGATCCTGGCCGCGGACCCCCCCCTGGACTTGGCCTTGCACGGTGGGCTGGAGGTGGAAGAGGTGCCGAGCCCACAGGAGGAGAGGGAGGGCGACCCACAGACGCCAGCGGCAGCATCCACACCGGTCAAATTCGATTCCTTCAGGCACAGGACAGGATCACAAACAAAATCGGAGTCGGCTCTGCTGAGAATCAGGACCCAGGTCCGGGAAGCAAGAGCGGTAGAGCTGGGGGAGCGGACCAGACAAACAAGCGAACCCCCCGATCTGGAGGATGGAAGTGGGTCGAGCGTATTACTCGACGACAGATCGGCATACTCGGTCGGGGGGGGAATAGGAGGAAGTGGGCTCATCAGCGAGCTCCCCCTGAGAGCGAATGCAATTCTCCAGGCAGCGAAAGAGTCCCTGGAATCATCTAAGAACTTAAAGGGAACGGTTAAGGAGGAAGTAGTGGGATCCCTACACGCTCTCTATGAAATGATCCTGAGGTTGGCGGACTCTAGAGCGCGCCACATGGCGGAGCTGCAAAGGGATCGAATCCTGCAAGAAAGGAGATTGACTGCGCTCGAGAGAACTCACGCGAGGTCCCTACAGGCGGCAATGGAAGGAGCAACTGCTGCTAACAGGAGGAACACGGAGACCCTGGGGGACATCGTGAGGGAACTTGCGGCGCAGAGGACGATTTTAGTCTCGGATGTAGGAGATCCCCTGGAGTGCATCAGGACTGCTCTCGTAAATAAGAAGTCTTCTACACCGCAACCTATGGTGGACGGAAGGACTAACATAGGACAGGACGAGGGGGGAATAAAGGCGGTCAAGAGAGGAATTGAAGACATCAAAGGATTGCTGGTCAGGACCCCGGGCGACGCGGCCAGGGTGGCTGGGGACGAACTGTTGGTCGAAGTTAGGAAGCTCAGGAGGGACATGAAGGAAGTGGTAACCACCACGGAAACCCTGAGTGACCAGGTCAAGGCAGCGGTGGTGTCCAGTGACCTGGCAGCAACCAATGTAGTGGAAACCGGGAGCATGATAACGGCTCTCCAAGGAACAGTGGAAGGGATAACCACTGGGCTCGACGGGGTGGCAAGGGAATCAAAAGTGGAGGAAGTCCTGAGGAAGTTTGGGGAGGCGGAGGTAGCGGTGACACAGGAAGGAGGCAAAATCCTTGCCAAACTGACGGACGGCTTTGCGAGCCTCAGCGAGGAGGTCCAAATGACGTCCGCGGTGCGGACGGGGGGTCGTAATTTGTCGGAGGAGCTGGCAGTGGCTGACGGAGTACGAGAGAGTGGAGAGTCGAGAGGAAACATAGGAGGTGAGGGACGAAGGGCCAGCAGTGGCAGGAGACCTGGACGGAAAACGGTTTGGACACGGAAAGAGAGGGATGACCCCGCAGAGCAACCAAAACCGCCGGCCCCTCATTACCCCCTTATCATAGAATCCATTGACCCTCGGAATTCCAGTACAGAGGTCATTGATATGGTGAAGGGCAAAGTGGATGTCTCGGTCCTTGGAGTGGGAGTCGACTACGTAAGAGGCCTGAGAAATCAGAAGGCAGCCATCGGACTTGCCACGTCCAGGGACCGAGATACCCTACAGGAGGCCATCAAGAAAAACTGCCCAGGCCTAACTGCGAGTGCCGCAAGCCTCAAAAAGCCTCAGTTGAGGCTGGTCGGGGTAGTCAAGGGGCTCACAGATTTGCAAATACCGCCGGCGGTGGCGAAGCAGAATGCAGCCATGCTGAGCGGCCAAGAGAGTCCTGAGACCAAGATGCGGGTGCTCAGAAGAACTAAGGGCAGAACAAGAGAGACGACAAACGTCATCCTCGAGGCAGAGGCTGAGGTCTGGGCCTGCCTAACCGACAAAAGGGTAAGGCTGGGGTATCAGGTGGTGCCGGCTTTTGACCAGTCGCCTGTAATACAGTGCTACGCATGCCTCCGCTTCGGACATTTCGCCAGGGACTGCACCCACCAGCAGGTATGTGGCTTCTGCGCCCTGGAACACGACACTAAAGATTGCACAGAGCGAGAGAGGCCTCCAAAGTGCGCAAACTGTTCCAGGCAGGGCCAAGGCGAGGGTGACCTGATACACCCGGCGTTTAGCAGTGACTGCCCGGAGTGGAGGAAGTGGGACCGGTTGGCAAGATCCCAGGTCCGGTATTGCTAAGGGCACCGCGGAGACCAATCATAGTTCATACGACGCAGTTCCCCATGTCGCGAGACCTAAGAACCTGGAGTTCTTGCAGGTGAACCTGGGTAGAGGCTTTGCAGCCACGCAGGAATGCTTCAGGGAAGCCGAGGCCACAGGCGTGGGGATATTGCTCCTACAGGAGCCCTACATTGGGGCAAAAGGTCATCTTGCAACCGCGCATAGGGTTATCCAGCATGCCCAGGGAGAAGAACCGGTAAAGGCTGCAGTGGTCATCCTGGACCCTACCATTGGTGTCATGGTGGACCCAACGCATGTGACCAAGAATATAAGCGCGGTCACGATCCAGCTTGAGGGAACGAAGATCTGCGTGGTTAGCGCTTACTTCGAGGGAGACCTTCCATTGCGCGCCTACGTCCAGAAGCTGAAGAGCATCACCGACTCGGCAGGAGACGTGCCCGTACTTGTTGGCGGAGATATTAATGCATCTAGCCACTGGTGGGGGTGTAAAACTGAGGACGAGAGAGGGTCGGAGTTCGTAAATTTCTGTTCGGAATCAGGATTAAATTTCCTTAACAGAGGAGCGACTCCGACCTTCTACACTCACAGAGGTGGGAAATTGTTCTCCAGCATTGTGGACGTGACGGTGTGCTCGGACGGGCTGCTGAGCAAGGTGACGGGCTGGCGTGTGGTCCGGGAGGACACGGGCCTGACGGACCACAGGCGAATTCGCTACGCGCTCACTCGAGGAACCGTGCTCCCCCAGGAGCGGAAAACCACGAGGGTATACGACACCAGTAAAGCGAAGTGGGGGGAGTTCTCGGAGTCCTTGAGGCGGCAGCTGGACCATAGGCAGCTTACCGCGGAGAACATTCACTCACTGGTGGACCGCGCTAGGTTAGAGGAAGCGGCGGAGGGCCTCACGGAGGCAATTCAGGACGCGTGCATAAACACCATACCGGAAACAAAGACTTCTACAAAACCAAGGAAGCTAGCATGGTGGACGCAAGAGCTGACGGAGAGGAAGCAGCATGTAAAGACTCTCAGAAGGCGCATATCATCTGCGAACCCTGCTCGCAAGCAGATAGTTTACGCCGAGTACGTGGAGGCCAGGGAGCGGTATAAGGAGGAGATAGAGGCGGCCGTAACCTCCAGTTGGAAAAGCTTCTGCTCGCAGCAGGAAAGGGAGGATATGTGGAAGACTTCCTACAGGGTCGTGAAGAAGTGCCTCGCTGGTGACGCCAGCCTGGAGTGCCTGCTGAGGTCTCCCGCCGATGGCCAAGTGCTCGGACCGCTCCAGTCGGCCCAGCTGCTGACGAACACCTTCTTCCCGGGCGACGACCAGAGCCTGGACAACGAATGGCATAAGGTGGTTAGGGAGGAAGCGGATGCGATAAAAATGAACACCAGGAGCCCAATTACACCTGGCCGGTTTACACCGTTTACGCCGGAGGAGGCCGAAGAGGTGTTCAGAGGCATGAACCCGGCCAAGGCTCCCGGCGTGGACGGCATAACGTCGGACATAGGGCACAGAGCGTTCGTGACGTGTCCAGAGGTGCTGGCCATCTTCAATGGGTGCCTGCGTCTAGTTTACTTCCCAGTATGCTGGAAGAAGGCTTGGATCCGGGTCATACCTAAGCCTGGCAAGGAGGATTATGCGGTCCCGAAGTCATACCGACCGATTGGGCTGCTCCCGATCCTGGGTAAGGTTCTCGAAAAACTCGTCTTTAATAGGATCTCCTGGGAGATATCGAGAGGAGCGGGATTAAGCCAGCGCCAATACGGTTTCACTGCCCAGAGGAGCACGGAGGACGCGCTATATGACACCATCACATATGCCAGAGAGGGCCTGAAAAGAAAGGAGATTACGGCCCTGGTATCAATGGACATTGAAGGAGCCTTTGATGGAGCGTGGTGGCCCGTGATCATTAGACAACTGAGGCGTCACTGTGAGGACGACTGGCTGGTGGGAATAGTCTGCAGCTATCTTGAGGACAGACAGGTGACCCTCAATTATCTGGGAGAGTCAGTTGTGGTGAGAACGGACAGAGGCTGCGTCCAGGGCTCGATTGGGGGCCCTCTGCTGTGGAACCTGCAGCTGGACCCGCTGCTGGTCGAGTCCGAGGCGGGGGAGGCCCACCTGCAGGCCTTCGCAGACGACATACTCATTATGGCGAGGGCTAAAAACACAGCGGAGCTGAACGCGCGAGTAAATGGCGCCCTGGCGATGGTGGCTGCCTGGGGCATAAGGCACAAACTGAGATTCGCTCCACACAAGACCCAGGCAATCATCATCACCAGGAAGCTCAAATACGATGAGCCCTCGTTTCGCATACTCGATGCGCCCATAACCGTATCGCGGAGCATTAAGCTGTTGGGCCTCACGATAGACGACAACCTTGGGTTCGGCCCGCATTTGGACAATGTTACTACCAAGGCGCTCAACCTTTTCAAGGTAGTAGCGAGAATGGCCAAGGCCCAGTGGGGGTTGAACCCGGAGATCTTGCGAACTATATTTTACACTGTCGTGGAGCCCACTATTTTGTACGCGGCTGGGGCTTGGGGGGGGGTGGCGGGGAGGGTGCATGTCAGAAAGCGGCTGGATCGAGTGACCAGGGCCTTCGCAATCCGGATCTCGAAGGCACATTGCACGGTGTCCGCGATCTCTGGCGCAATCCTTGCCCGGGTCCTGCCCCTGGACCTCAGACTGGGCGAGCAGCTGGAACTCTACGAGATCAAGAGAGGGAAATCTCTTCCAGAGGTTCCTGGCAGAGCTCTCCAGATGCGCGTCCATCCGTCGTCCCTCCCCCACCCGGCGAAGCGCAGGCGGCTGGCCTTTGATTTCGTTACCACACAGGATGAGTGCGATGGCGCGGGCACCCAAAATGATACCCCCATGATCTTCACGGACGGCAGTAAGATTGAGGGGAAAGTGGGGGCTGCGCTGTCAGTGTGGAAGGCGGGTTCAGAGACGAGTCACATGGGTTTCAAGCTGGGGAACCACTGCTCTGTCTTCCAGGCAGAAATGGTGGCGCTGCACGGGGCCACGGAGATGGCAATCAAAAAGGGCATAGGGTTTCATGTTTATAGCGACTCCAGGTCGTCGCTGCAGGCGGTTTGCGACCCTAACACGCTCAACCCGATCGCAGTTCAGATTAGGCGTAACATGGAGACCGCCGAGACCAACGGGAATTCGATACGACTGCACTGGATTAAGGCCCACGTGGGCTTGTTGGGCAACGAGAGGGCCGACGAACTGGCCAAGCAGGCTGCCCTAAAAAGCAAGAAGGCGCCTGCTTACGATAAGTTCCCGGTCTCGTTCGCCAAGACCATGATCAGGAAGAGGACGTTGGAAAAGTGGCAGCAGCGGTACTTGGAGGCTGAGACTGCCTC
The DNA here is from genome assembly GCA_947623375.1 of Apotomis capreana. Taxonomy (NCBI): domain Eukaryota; kingdom Metazoa; phylum Arthropoda; class Insecta; order Lepidoptera; family Tortricidae; genus Apotomis; species Apotomis capreana. The sequence goes on from OX392501.1 coordinate 12,388, forward strand.
CGGCACAAAGATCTTCTTCCTGGACGTGAGAGTGGCGAAGGCGGTTATGAGCAAGATCGGGAACACCAGCGTAGTGGCCCAACTGCTGACGGGCCACGGTGGGTTTCGACAGT
>OX392501.1:17500-50000 GCA_947623375.1 Apotomis capreana
ATAGAGGTCTTTTAGGCGGTCTCCGAGGTGCTTCAACGCCACCGGCAGGATGCGTCCAGGGACGCCATCCGGCCCAGGAGCCTTCTTGCAGCCCCGCAGACGGTGGATAGCAAATCCCATCTCACCGTCCGTCACCGGCGGGACTGCTTCGGGTTCCAACGGCTCCTCCTCGGGGCCCACCATGCAGGGCGGGGCAAAGTCCGGCGCTGCCGGGAAGAGGCCCTCTACCACTCTGCCGAGGAGTTCCGGCTCCAGGGAATCCAAGCCGGGGGCGTGGCGCATTTTGTTGCGCACCACTTTATATGGTCGCCCCCATGGATCCCTGTCCAGCGTCGCTAGGAACTCCTCGTAGGCAGAGTCTTTGGCCTTGGCGATGGCCGTCGACAGCGCCTCCTTCGCCTGTCGGAGGGCCCCATGTAGGAGATCCTCCTCCTCTGCCGTGTGGTTTCTACGCCGCCTGCACCGAGTGTACGCCCGTCTGGCCGTGTTGCAGGCAAGACGGAGGGCCGCAACCTCCCCCGTCCACCAGTAGACTCGGTTCTTTGCAGGCGGCCGCCCCACCCTGCGCATGGCGGCGTCACACACCGAGGTGAGTGACTCCCGAAATTGCACAGCCCTCCCCTCAATATCCGCGGTCCGGTCCGGTGGGGGTGCTCGCCAAACCTCGACCATCGCCGTCTCCTCGGCCATGTCTCGGTCCAAGGTGGCGAGGCTCCACCTGGGGAACTGAGCACTTCCCGCTGGCACTGCAGGGTCCTGCGCCGGAGCCGTCATCGACTTGGAGACCCTCATCCGAATGTACCTGTGGTCGGAGAGGGTCTCCGTGTCCACCAGGACCCGCCAGTCATGCAACCTGTCCGCAATCGCAGGGGAGGCGAAAGTGATGTCCACTATGGACCCCCCCTGCCGGCGGACACAGGTGTGCTCAGTGCCCCGATTCGCCACAATGAGGCCGGAACGCACGGACCATTCCCAGAGGGCCTGGCCCTTGGGATCCGTGACTGGGGACCCCCACGCCCTGCACTTGGCGTTGAGGTCCCCCATCAACACCACTGGTGACGGCGCCGCTCTTGCGACCACCCCTGTGAGCCTACCGAGGTAGCGCTCGAAATCCGCCAGCGGCCTGTTGGGGGAGAAGTACCCTGCCACGAGTACCGTGTCTCCCCATTTGGCCGCTGCGTAGCCGGAGCCGCCCTCGGTTTTGGCTAGAAGGGGGTGGTCCCCCATGGGTGGGGCCACCATTGCCACCAGCCCGTCCGTGTCCCCGACCCAGTTTGGCTGGGGAGGAACAAAATACGGTTCCGCCACGATGGCAACACTGATGCCCCACTCCGCCATGTGCTGCAAGAGTAAATCTTGAGCTCGGGCGGAGTGGTTGAGGTTGCACTGTACCACTTCCCACTGTGTTGGTAGTGGTTGTGCTGGCATCAGTGGTCCATATTTTGTCCCTCACCATTTGCCCGCAGGGTATCTTTCGGCTGGGCAGTCTGGGGTTTTATAGCTGCCTGGAACCTGGCGGTGACCATTTTTCCCTTTGTGTGTGGGGGGGTGCACGAGGGTCCCCCCATCACATGTCCGGCCGGCAGCTTAGCATGGTGGCACACGGCGCACCATGCCTTTTCCGCCTCACATTCTTGTGTAGTGTGGCCCGCTTTCCCGCACCGGTAGCACAGACCGCTCCTGTCCACCGGTGAGGGACAGAGTGCACGGGTATGACCAGTGCCCATGCACCTGTAGCACCTCATCGGTAGAGGGTCCAGGGCCTCCACTCGGGCCGACGTCCACCCAACCAGGAGCCGCCCAGCAGCCACCACAGCGTTAGCCGCCGCTACCGGGCATACGGCGATGACTGAGCCAGTCTGATTGGGCGCCAGGCGGATCCTCCCCATCCGAATCTGACTCGGCGAGCAGGCCCCCTTTTCCGCAATCGCCGACTGGACGGCTTCCGGGGACACTGTCTCGTCGAATCCAGAGATTCGGATGTCCGCCGTCTTGTATGGTCGGTGGACGTCAGCCACGTCCCCGACAAGGCTCCTCAGCTTCTCGGCCAGGTTGTCGGCCGTTGCCCCATTGTCCGCTCCTGGGACTTCGATGAGGCGAGCACCGGCCGCCGTGCTCCTGACCTTTACGCTCTCTAGGCCCAGCTCCGCCAGTTTAATTGTGGTGACCTTTCCCATCACTGTTCTGTAATCAGTGTTCGCCCCTTCCTTGAGGGTCACCACCACCGCAGCGGAATTGGGAGCGGTGAACGCCTTCGGCTTTGGAGGTGGAGCCGGAGACACCTTCGGGGTGACCGTCGCCTTGGATGAGGTGGGCTTCTTCCCCTTCCTCACCACCTGCGACCAAGTGTTCGGGTCAGGGATGACGGGCTGGGCCTGGGGTAGGTGCTGAGCCACCTCTTTGGCCGGTGATCCCGGGTTCTTCCCAGCCGAACGCGGCGGCAGAGGTTTGGCCGGGGTCACTCGTGGTGCCGGTACCGGAGCCTGTTGGGGCTTAGCCACGCGTTGCTCCTTTGAGCCCTTCTTGGTTCGGCTGCTTGCTACGGGGGGATCCGCAGTGACGGCCGCAGCAGCAGCAGTTGCAGCAGCAGCAGCTGCAGCAGCGGCCGCCGCAGCCTTTCTGTCTCCCGCCAATGGAGGACGGAGGATGGGCTCCGCCGGGAGTCTGCGCTCCAACTCCCCGATGCGGACATTGATCATGTCGCCCAGCGACACGAACAGGTCCCTCTTTAGGTCCTCAACGAGGTCCGCCAGGTTCATGTCCTGGGCGACTTTTTCCCTTGGTGCCTTGGGCCGCACCTCCCGTTCGGAGAAGGCAGTCTGGAGCGCTTTGGCTTCAATTTGCAAGTCCGCAATGTGTTTCCTCATCCTTCGGTTATCCTCTTTTAACTTGCGGATTTCGTCCGCTTCCGTAGAGGTCCTCATGAGGTCGGCAACCTCAAGGATCTCGAGGCAGGCCTCCTGCATACGGCCTTGCACGTCTCCCTTGAGGTTGCTCGACTTCTTAACTTCTGCTAACACGGCCTTGGCGCACCTCTGCAGAGCTTCAGTGCAGTCCTCCGTCGCCTCGCTAGGTGCCCCCAGCACTGGGCTTCTATCTCTCGACGCGCTCCTCCGTGCCCGGTCCGATCGCCTAGTGCGTTCCGGGGGATTCACCAGGTAAGCCGAAGCTCTGTCGGCCTCCCTCTCGAATTCCTCGAATTCCGCAGCCTTGAGCTTCGCCTTGGCCGCGCTAAGCCCTGCGTAGGCTCCCTTTGACGCAAGGTGGCGACCTCGGCCATTGGAGCCGACTTTGGCTCCTCTGCCACATCCCAGCTCGTCCGAATCGCTGTCAGAGTTGATAGGGCTCCTGCTCCTGATTCGCTTAAGACCCGAGGTCTCTGCTTGCTCCGCCTCCCGAGCCCCCTCCGTGTCGGAGGCCGAAGCACCAACGTCCGACTCCTCAATGTCAGGAGACACGATTTTTGGCGAAAAATTCTTGCCCCCCTTTCCCCCCCTTTTCCCCCCTTTGGTGGACCCCTCAGCACTACGCTTGTCTTCCAGGCTCCCGCGTTCCGCTCTGGGTCCGGCAGAAGCATTGATGTTCCTGTATCTTAGGACCATCCCCACCTTATTCCCCCCTCCCCCCTCTTCGTCCGGGGCTGAATCCCCCATTGTCCGAAGAGTTTCGCCTTTTATGGTTGCCAACCCAGCCAAAAACACTCCCCACCGCTTAAAATCGGAAGGAAAACCGTTCCTTCCGAAAAAACGGTCAAGAGCGAGTCGACCCAAGTTGACAAACTTAAGAAAATTTTGGACGTTTCCTAAGTTTTCTCCCCCCCCTTAAAAGCTAAAAATACGTTTGAGGTGTCAATGGGTAGCCCTCAACACCCCCTACGCACTACCCAAACTAAAACTCAGAGACTCTACTGGATCAGACGCTACAATTTTGGAAAATAAAAAACAAAGTTAATAAAAAGTTCGCAGCGCCTGATAGAAAAAAATAGCAAACAGAAAAATGAAAATATCTCTAGAACAGAAGGTTCTAAAAATATGTAGCAAAGACAAATCGATAGAAGATCGACAGAAAATATTTACAATGAAAGAACAATTACAAAAAGTGGACAGAAGAGAAAAATACAATTTTTACAAGATTTTTTACATAAGTTTCAAAACTCCGCGGTTTAAAAAACGCCCGCCGTAAAAGCCGAATAACTTTGGAACGGGACGTCCAAAAATTATCAACTAAACGGCGACGGATAGTAAACGCGGAGTAGAAATTTATGTAAGAAAGAAAAACAAAGAAAAGTAGACCAAAAAGAAGAAACGAATTTAATAAGACACAGAAAAAACGCTCACAAAAAGTCCGTAAAGCCAAAATCGAAAAAACCAAAAATGAAAGCCAAGTCGCGAGTTTTTTGTAGAAAGCAAGTCCGTATCAGATAGCAAAAATTCGATTCTATTTATGTTCCAAATTTCACTAATATCCACACAAAAGCACCTTCCGAAAAACCTCAACCTAACCTAACCTAACCTAACCTAACCTAACCTAACCTAACCTAACCTAACCTAACCTAACCTAACCTAACCTAACCTAACCTAACCTAACCTAACCTAACCTAACCTAACCTAACCTAACCTAACCTAACCTAACCTAACCTAACCTAACCTAACCTAACCTAACCTAACCTAACCTAACCTAACCTAACCTAACCTAACCTAACCTAACCTAACCTAACCTAACCTAACCTAACCTAACCTAACCTAACCTAACCTAACCTAACCTAACCTAACCTAACCTAACCTAACCTAACCTAACCTAACCTAACCTAACCTAACCTAACCTAACCTAACCTAACCTAACCTAACCTAACCTAACCTAACCTAACCTAACCTAACCTAACCTAACCTAACCTAACCTAACCTAACCTAACCTAACCTAACCTAACCTAACCTAACCTAACCTAACCTAACCTAACCTAACCTAACCTAACCTAACCTAACCTAACCTAACCTAACCTAACCTAACCTAACCTAACCTAACCTAACCTAACCTAACCTAACCTAACCTAACCTAACCTAACCTAACCTAACCTAACCTAACCTAACCTAACCTAACCTAACCTAACCTAACCTAACCTAACCTAACCTAACCTAACCTAACCTAACCTAACCTAACCTAACCTAACCTAACCTAACCTAACCTAACCTAACCTAACCTAACCTAACCTAACCTAACCTAACCTAACCTAACCTAACCTAACCTAACCTAACCTAACCTAACCTAACCTAACCTAACCTAACCTAACCTAACCTAACCTAACCTAACCTAACCTAACCTAACCTAACCTAACCTAACCTAACCTAACCTAACCTAACCTAACCTAACCTAACCTAACCTAACCTAACCTAACCTAACCTAACCTAACCTAACCTAACCTAACCTAACCTAACCTAACCTAACCTAACCTAACCTAACCTAACCTAACCTAACCTAACCTAACCTAACCTAACCTAACCTAACCTAACCTAACCTAACCTAACCTAACCTAACCTAACCTAACCTAACCTAACCTAACCTAACCTAACCTAACCTAACCTAACCTAACCTAACCTAACCTAACCTAACCTAACCTAACCTAACCTAACCTAACCTAACCTAACCTAACCTAACCTAACCTAACCTAACCTAACCTAACCTAACCTAACCTAACCTAACCTAACCTAACCTAACCTAACCTAACCTAACCTAACCTAACCTAACCTAACCTAACCTAACCTAACCTAACCTAACCTAACCTAACCTAACCTAACCTAACCTAACCTAACCTAACCTAACCTAACCTAACCTAACCTAACCTAACCTAACCTAACCTAACCTAACCTAACCTAACCTAACCTAACCTAACCTAACCTAACCTAACCTAACCTAACCTAACCTAACCTAACCTAACCTAACCTAACCTAACCTAACCTAACCTAACCTAACCTAACCTAACCTAACCTAACCTAACCTAACCTAACCTAACCTAACCTAACCTAACCTAACCTAACCTAACCTAACCTAACCTAACCTAACCTAACCTAACCTAACCTAACCTAACCTAACCTAACCTAACCTAACCTAACCTAACCTAACCTAACCTAACCTAACCTAACCTAACCTAACCTAACCTAACCTAACCTAACCTAACCTAACCTAACCTAACCTAACCTAACCTAACCTAACCTTTTTTTTTTTTTTTTTTTACATGGAGAAATCCTCATCGGATCCCCGCTCTACGGGGAAGAGCGTGGGTATGTCGGACTCTACTGAGAAGCAGTAGCCTACCGACTAAAACTCCATGGTATGCCCACTCGCGGCGTAGTGGGGGTGACACGGGATCGCGAACATGTCACCGCGAACACCCCCTGCCGCTGACAGCCGAAGCCGTCCCCTCCCTGGTGGAAGGCCAAAAAGCCCCACCGCGTCAGACGCATGCAGGGCGACACCTCACGCATCCGACGTACCCTCACCGAGGACCTCCACGCCGGGAGAGCGGCGAACGACCCCGTGATCGCCCTCTCAGGTCCTGCGTGTAGTGGGGATGCCTTCAGGGAACACGTCCCCTCCAGCTACGCCACCACTACACCCGCCCCATATTCAGACGTGGACTGTTGCTACAGAGCCACGCTGAGGGGCCCTCTGGAAGCCAGGACCGCCACCGACACACGGTGCTTCGGTCCCAGCCTCCTGGCCACGGGAGGACAAAAGCCCCTACCCCATGACCCCCTCTCCATGCGAAGGGAGGACAAAAGCCCCTACCCCCTCGACCCTCCGTGGGAGGACAAACGCCCCTACCCCCTCACTATGCCACGGGAGGACAAACGCCCCTACCCCATGGCACCCTCTCCATACGAGGGGAGGACAAAAGCCCCTACCCCCTCCACCCGCTACGGGAGGACAAACGCCCCTACCCCCTCGCTATGCCACGGGAGGACAAACGCCCCTACCCCATGGCACCCTCTCCATACGAGGGGAGGACAAAAGCCCCTACCCCCTCCACCCACTACGGGAGGACAAATGCCCCTACCCCCTCAACCTGCCACGGGAGGACAAACGCCCCTACCCCGTGACACCCTCGCCGAACCACGGGAGGACAAAAGCCCCTACCCCGTGGGTTCCCTCCCCAAGTGCCGACGGGAGTGCAGTCACAGCACAAGCACCGAAATGCCCACCCGAGTCATGATCCCGTCAGCCTCCTCCTCGGTCTCCTCCACTGGCGGGGGTGTCCCTCCCCCACAATACCGCAGTAATTGTGTGAAGCACAAACGCCGAGGCGCCCACCCGAGTAATGCCCCGCCAGTCCTCCCTCTCGGTCTCCTCCACCGACGGGGGTGTCCCTCCCCCACAATACCGCAGTAATTGTGTGAAGCACAAACGCCGAGGCGCCCACCCGAGTAATGCCCCGCCGGTCCTCCCTCTCGGTCTCCTCCTCTCCCGTCTTGGCCCGTAGGCCCCTCCCCTGGTGTCTCTTGGCTTCGCTGCGGCGCCCAACCGCAGTTACTGAGCCCCCCCACCACGACAAGGTGGACACCGTCGGGGGGGACACCGTCGGGGGGGAGCCTAACCTAACCTAACCTAACCTAACCTAACCTAACCTAACCTAACCTAACCTAACCTAACCTAACCTAACCTAACCTAACCTAACCTAACCTAACCTAACCTAACCTAACCTAACCTAACCTAACCTAACCTAACCTAACCTAACCTAACCTAACCTAACCTAACCTAACCTAACCTAACCTAACCTAACCTAACCTAACCTAACCTAACCTAACCTAACCTAACCTAACCTAACCTAACCTAACCTAACCTAACCTAACCTAACCTAACCTAACCTAACCTAACCTAACCTAACCTAACCTAACCTAACCTAACCTAACCTAACCTAACCTAACCTAACCTAACCTAACCTAACCTAACCTAACCTAACCTAACCTAACCTAACCTAACCTAACCTAACCTAACCTAACCTAACCTAACCTAACCTAACCTAACCTAACCTAACCTAACCTAACCTAACCTAACCTAACCTAACCTAACCTAACCTAACCTAACCTAACCTAACCTAACCTAACCTAACCTAACCTAACCTAACCTAACCTAACCTAACCTAACCTAACCTAACCTAACCTAACCTAACCTAACCTAACCTAACCTAACCTAACCTAACCTAACCTAACCTAACCTAACCTAACCTAACCTAACCTAACCTAACCTAACCTAACCTAACCTAACCTAACCTAACCTAACCTAACCTAACCTAACCTAACCTAACCTAACCTAACCTAACCTAACCTAACCTAACCTAACCTAACCTAACCTAACCTAACCTAACCTAACCTAACCTAACCTAACCTAACCTAACCTAACCTAACCTAACCTAACCTAACCTAACCTAACCTAACCTAACCTAACCTAACCTAACCTAACCTAACCTAACCTAACCTAACCTAACCTAACCTAACCTAACCTAACCTAACCTAACCTAACCTAACCTAACCTAACCTAACCTAACCTAACCTAACCTAACCTAACCTAACCTAACCTAACCTAACCTAACCTAACCTAACCTAACCTAACCTAACCTAACCTAACCTAACCTAACCTAACCTAACCTAACCTAACCTAACCTAACCTAACCTAACCTAACCTAACCTAACCTAACCTAACCTAACCTAACCTAACCTAACCTAACCTAACCTAACCTAACCTAACCTAACCTAACCTAACCTAACCTAACCTAACCTAACCTAACCTAACCTAACCTTTTTTTTTTTTTTTTTTACATGGAGAAATCCTCATTGGATCCCCGCTCTACGGGGAAGAGCGTGGGTATGTCGGACTCTACTGAGAAGCAGTAGCCTACCGACTAAAACTCCATGGTATGCCCACTCGCGGCAATGGTAGGGGTGACACGGGATCGCGAACATGTCACCGCGAACACCCCCTGCCGCTGACAGCCGAAGCCGTCCCCTCCCTGGTGGAAGGCCAAAAAGCCCCACCGCGTCAGACGCATGCGGGGCGACACCTCACGCATCCGACGTACCCTCACCGAGGACCTCCACGCCGGGAGAGCGGCGAACGACCCCGTGATCGCCCTCTCAGGTCCTGCGTGTAGTGGGGATGCCTTCAGGGAAAACGTCCCCTCCAGCTACGCCACCACTACACCCGCCCCACATTCAGACGTGGACTCTGCTGCTGCAGAGCCACACGCTGAGGGGCCCTCTGGAAGCCGGGACCGCCACCGACACACGGTGCTTCGGTCCCAGCCTCCTGGCCACGGGAGGACAAAAGCCCCTACCCCATGGCACCCTCTCCGTACGAGGGGAGGACAAAAGCCCCTACCCCCTCCACCCGCTAAGGGAGGACAAACGCCCCTACCCCCTCACTATGCCACGGGAGGACAAACGCCCCTACCCCATGGCACCCTCTCCATACGAGGGGAGGACAAAAGCCCCTACCCCCTCCACCCGCTAAGGGAGGACAAACGCCCCTACCCCCTCACTATGCCACGGGAGGACAAACGCCCCTACCCCATGGCACCCTCTCCATACGAGGGGAGGACAAAAGCCCCTACCCCCTCCACCCGCTACGGGAGGACAAATGCCCCTACCCCCCTCTACCTGCCACGGGAGGACAAACGCCCCTACCCCGTGACACCCACGCCGAACCACGGGAGGACAAAAGCCCCTACCCCGTGGGTTCCCTCACCAAACGCCGACGGGAGTGCAGTTGCACAAGCACCGAGGTGCCCACCCGAGTAATGTCCCGCCAGCCCTCCCTCTCGGTCTCCTCCACCGACGGAGGTGTATTCTACACCACAATCCCTCATTGATTGTGGTGAGCACAAACGCCGAGGCGCCCACCCGAGTCATGCTCCGCCGGTCTCCTCCTCGGTCTCCTCCTCTCCCGTCTTGGCCCGAAGGCCCCTCCCCAGGTGTCTCTTGGCTTCGCTGCGGCGCCCAACCGCAGTTACTGAGCCCCCCCACCACGACAAGGTGGACACCGTCGGGGGGGAACCTAACCTAACCTAACCTAACCTAACCTAACCTAACCTAACCTAACCTAACCTAACCTAACCTAACCTAACCTAACCTAACCTAACCTAACCTAACCTAACCTAACCTAACCTAACCTAACCTAACCTAACCTAACCTAACCTAACCTAACCTAACCTAACCTAACCTAACCTAACCTAACCTAACCTAACCTAACCTAACCTAACCTAACCTAACCTAACCTAACCTAACCTAACCTAACCTAACCTAACCTAACCTAACCTAACCTAACCTAACCTAACCTAACCTAACCTAACCTAACCTAACCTAACCTAACCTAACCTAACCTAACCTAACCTAACCTAACCTAACCTAACCTAACCTAACCTAACCTAACCTAACCTAACCTAACCTAACCTAACCTAACCTAACCTAACCTAACCTAACCTAACCTAACCTAACCTAACCTAACCTAACCTAACCTAACCTAACCTAACCTAACCTAACCTAACCTAACCTAACCTAACCTAACCTAACCTAACCTAACCTAACCTAACCTAACCTAACCTAACCTAACCTAACCTAACCTAACCTAACCTAACCTAACCTAACCTAACCTAACCTAACCTAACCTAACCTAACCTAACCTAACCTAACCTAACCTAACCTAACCTAACCTAACCTAACCTAACCTAACCTAACCTAACCTAACCTAACCTAACCTAACCTAACCTAACCTAACCTAACCTAACCTAACCTAACCTAACCTAACCTAACCTAACCTAACCTAACCTAACCTAACCTAACCTAACCTAACCTAACCTTTTTTTTTTTTTTTTTTTTTTTTTTTTTTTTTTTTTTTTTTTTTTTTTTTTTTGACGGTGTGGAAATGCATTACGCATACCCCCCGAGGCTAGGGAAGCCAAGGTGGGGGGTTATGTGGGACTCACCCCTCATAAGGAGGGGCATACCCACTAAAACCACACCGGCGTTTCTCCGCACTGCCGTTTGTGGGGGCGCCATGGGGTCGCGAACATTCTACCACGACGCCCCCCGGCTGCCCTGGCTGCTGCCAGGGCTCCCGCGCCAAAGGAGGGAGGGATCGGAATACGCTACGATCCCTCCCCCAGACGTGTGGAGTCTATTTCGTGGGCCCCTAACCCACGAGCTCCACTAGGGGTTTTGGCGGGCAGCATATTGTGCCCGCCTCCGCCCCAACCGTCTACGCCGGATCGGGAGCGCATCCGCCCTCTCTTCGCGCTCCCGTTCCGAGGCCTCCTTCTGTGAGATGACTGACTCACAGAAGGAGGCCACCGCCTCCCACGATCTCTCGCTCCCCAGCATGGCCGCCACGACGCTGTGGAGCGAGAGATCCCCCACTCCGAGGGCGCCCACCAGAGTGCGGCGCTCACCGTCCCAGCGACTGCACACCTCGAGGGTGTGCTGGGCGGTGTCGTCCTGGTCGCCGCACTCGTGGCACATTGGGCTGGCCTCCCTCCCTATTCGGTGCAGGTAGTGACCGAAGCACCCGTGCCCGGTCAGTACCTGCGCCAGCCGGAACCCAATGTGACCATGCGCCCTCTCCATCCAGCTCTCGAACGACGGGAGGAGTGCCCCTATGGTGCGGACTCCATAGGGGGACCCCTCCAGGTCCTCTCTCCACCTGTCCCGTGCGCGGCGTTGCGCCTGGCGGCGCTCCTCCCTCACTTCCTCGGGAGCGGGGAACTCATTTAGCGCCCTGCGCCTCACCCGCTCCCTGTGCGCCTCTGCGAGCACCTGGGCATCCAACTCCCAGGGCGTGGTGCTCGCTAAGGCGCACGCCGCCGCCCACGACACAGTACAGTACCCGCGTATAATGCGGGTCGCCACCACCCTCTGCGGTGCCCGAAGGCGGGCCCTGTTGGTGGCACTGAGCCGATCGGCCCAGATCGGCGCACCATACAGGGCCATACTTCGGGCCACCCCGGCGTAGAGCCTGCGGCACGCCAAGCTGGGTCCCCCCACGTTGGGCAGAAGCCTGCCCAAGGCCGACGCCGCCGCCACTATTCGGGGAGCCATTTGACGAAAATGCTCCCCAAAGTCCCATTTGCGGTCCAGGTGGATGCCCAAATATTTAATATGGGCCTTCACCTGGACCGCCTCTCCGGCTACCGGCAGGGCAGCCGCAGCTGGCACTCGCCAGCCCCTACCTCCGAAGATGATGGCGTCGGTTTTGGGCAGCGCCACCCTCAAACCCAGCAGGCCAATGCGGTGGACCATGAGGTCCGCCGCTACCGCTGCCCTCCGCAGGGCCTCTTCTAGCTCCGTACCCCGGATGGCCACCATCGTGTCATCTGCGTAGCAGATGACGGTCATCCGGGGGAGCAGGACCCCTCTGATCGCCCAGTCGAAGCCCAGGTTCCAAAGGAGGGGTCCCAGCACTGAACCCTGGGGGACTCCGCACGCCATCACCCTCTCGCGACGCTGCCCGTCCTGCCCCACATAGAGCACTACCCTTTGTGAAAGGTAGTGCTCTATCGTCCGCCTCAGGTAGGGAGGCACTCCATGGTAGCGGAGTGCCTCCAATATGACCGTGTACGGGAGGGAGCCGAACGCGTTGGCGATGTCAAGAGACACCGCCACAACTCCCTCCCCCCTTCCCGCTGCGTAGTCGCTAAAAGCCCTTAGGGCTCCCAACGCGTCCATCGTGGACCGCCCCGTTCGGAAGCCGAACTGGCGGTCCGACACGTTCGGCCCTGTGCCCTCCAAGTGCCGGACGATCCGGGAAGCAATGACGCGCTCAAGCATCTTCCCGGATTCGTCCAAAAGCACTATGGGCCTCCACCCCGAAGGGGAGTCCGCCGGCCGGCTTTCCTTACGGAGGAGGCATAGCCTCCCCTCTTTCCAACACCTCGGAAACCGCCCTGCCTCCAGACAATCGTCAAAGAGGTCTTTTAAGCGGTCTCCGAGGTGTTTTAGCGCCACTGGTAGAATCCGTCCAGGGACGCCATCCGGGCCAGGGGCCTTTTTACATCCCCGCAGCCGGTGGATGGCGAACCCCAGCTCGCCGTCTGTCACCGGAGGGACCTCTTCCGGTTCCAGCGGCTCCTCCGTAGGGGCCGCCATGCAGGGCGGGACGAAGTCCGGCGCTGCCGGGAAGAGGCTCTCAACCACCCTACCGAGGAGTTCCGGTTCCAGGGAATCCATACCGGGGGCGTGGCGCATTTTATTGCGTATCACCTTGTATGGACGCCCCCATGGATCCCTGTCCAACGTCGCCAGGAACTCCTCGTAGGCTGAGTCTTTGGCCTTCGCGATGGCCGTCGACAGCGCCTCTTTTGCCAGCCGAAGAGCCTCATGGAGGAGCCTCTCCTCCTCCGCCGTGTGCTGTCTTCGCCGCCTGCACCGAGTGTACGCTCGTCGAGCCGTGTTACAGGTGAGACGGAGGGCCGCAACCTCCCCCGTCCACCAGTATACCCGGTTTTTCGCAGGCGGCGTCCCCGCCCTGCGCATTGCGGCGTCACACACTGAGGTGAGTGACGCCCGAAATAGCTCAGCCCTCTCCTCGACATCCGCAGCCCGGTCCGGTGGAGGGGCCCGCCACACCTCCACCATCGCCGCCTCCTCCGCCATGTCCCGGTCCAGGGTGGCGAGGCTCCACCGGGGGAACCGAGCCCGTCCCACTGGCACTGCAGGGTCCTGCGCCGGAGCCACCATCGACTTGGAGACCCTCATCCGAATGTACCTGTGGTCGGAGAGGGTCTCCGTGTCCACCAGGACCCGCCAGTCGGACGACCTGTCCGCAATCGCAGGGGAGGCGAAGGTGATGTCCACTATAGACCCCCCCTGCCGGCGGACACAGGTTTGCTCCGTGCCCCGGTTCACCACCACCAATCCGGACCGCACCACCCACTCCCATAGGGCCTGGCCCCTAGGGTCTGTGGCCGGGGAACCCCACGCCCTGCACTTGGCGTTGAGGTCCCCCATCACCAACACCGGTGACGGCGCCGCTCTTGCGACCACCCCCGTGAGCCTACCGAGGTAGCGCTCAAACTCCACCAGCGGCCTGTTGGGGGAGAAGTACACCGCCACGAGTACCGTGTCTCCCCATTTAGCCGCTACGTAGCCGGAGCCGCCCTCGGTTTTGGCAAGTGGGGGGTGGTCTCCCGTGGGTGGGGCCACCATTGCCACCAGCCCGTCCGCATCGCCAACCCAGTTGGGCTGGGGAGGAGCAAAATAGGGCTCCGCCACGACCGCAACACTAATGCCCCACTCCGCCATATGCTGCAGGAGTAAATCCTGAGCTCGGGCGGAGTGGTTCAGATTAGCCTGCAGCACGTCCCAAATTATCGGTATTGGTTGTGCTGGCATTAGTGTTGTTCCATATTTTGCACCTCACTGTATGGTCGCGACGCCTTGTTCTGGGGGACCTCCTGCGGTTTGGCAGCTACGTGGGGCCTGGCGGTGGCGGTGGCAGCCATTTTCCCTCTAGTGTATGGGGGGGTGCACGAGGGTCCCCCCATCACATGGCCGGCCGGCAGTTTGGCGTGGTGGCACACGGCGCACCACGCTTTCTCCGCCTCACACTCTCTCGTTGTGTGGCCGGTTTTACCACATCGGTAGCATAGCCCGCTCCTATCTACCGGAGAGGGACAGAGTGCACGGGTGTGCCCAGTTCCCATGCACCTGTAGCACCTCATAGGTAGCGGGTCCAGGGCCTCCACTCGGGCAGAGGTCCACCCTACCTGCAGCCGCCCAGCGGCCACCACAGCGTTGGCTGCCGCTACCGGGCATACGGCTATAACGGACCCGGTCTGGTTTGGTGCCAGCCGAATCCTGCCCATCCGAATTTGACTTGCTGGGCACGCCCCCTTCTCGGCAATGGCCGCCTGGACGGTTTCCGGGGCCACAGCTTCATCAAATCCGGAGATTCTTATCTCTGCCGTCTTGATGGGTCGATGAACGTCCGCCACGTCCCCGACAAGGCTCCTCAGCTTCTCGGCCAGGTTGTCGGCCATTGCCCCACTATTTACTCCTGGGACTTCAATGAGGCGAGCCCCGGCCGCTGTGCTCCTCACTTTCACAGTCTGTAGACCCAGCTCCGCAAGTTTAATGGTGGTGGCCTTCCCCATCACCGTCTTGTAGTCCGTCTCCGTCCCTTCTTTGAGGGTCACCACAACCGCGGCGGACTGGGGCGCGGCGAATACCCTCGGCTTCGGGAGCGGAGCGGGAGATGCCTTCGGGGTGGCCGTCACCTGTGGTGCAGTGGTCTTTTTCCCTTTCCCCTTCCTCACCACCTGTGACCACGTATTTGGGTCAGGGATGACGGGCTGGGCCAGGGGCATGTGCTGGGTCACCTCTTTTGTCGGTGGTTCCGGGTTCTTCCCCGACGAACGCTGCGGCAGAGATTTTGCCGGGGTCGTTCGTGGTGCCGGAACCGGTACCGGAGCCGGTTTAGATTTAGCCGCCCGTGGAGCCTTTGGGTCCTTCGCAATTTGGCTGCTAGCTGCGGGAGGAGCCGCAGCAGCAGCCGCAGCAGCAGCCGCAGCCTTCTTATCCGCCTCTAAAGGAGGGCGGAGGATGGGCTCAGCCGGGAGCCTGCGTTCCAGTTCGCCAATACGAACGTTTACCATCTCGCCCAGCGACATGAACAGGTCCCTCTTGAGGTCCTCTAGGAGGTCTACCAGGTTCATGTCCTGGGCGATGTTCCCTTGCGGAGCTCGGATTGGCTTCTCCCGTTGGGAGAAGGCGGTCTGGAGCGCTTTCGCTTCTACTTGGAGGTCCGCAATGTGCTTGCGCATCCTACGGTTATCCGCCCTCAACTTACGGATCTCCTCGGCTTCAGTGGTGGTATTCATGGTGTTGGCAACCTCTAGGATTTCAAGGCAGGCATCCTTCATGCGGCCCTGAACGTCTCCCTTGAGGTTGCCTGACCTTTGCACCTCAGCCAGCACGGTTTTGGCGCACCTCTGTAGCGCCTCAGTGCAGTCCTCCGACGCCTCGCTGGGTGCCCTCAGCACTGGGCTTCTATCCCTCGACGCGCTCCTCCGTGCCCGGTCCGATCGCATAGTGCGTTCCGGGGGATAAGCCAGATAAGCCGAAGCTCTGTCCGCCTCCTTCTCGAATTCCTCGAATTCCGCAGCCTTGAGCTTCGCCTTGGCCGCGCTAAGCCCTGCGTAAGCTCCCTTTGACACAAGGAGGCGACCTCGGCGACTGGAGCCGACTTTGGCTCCTCTTCCACATCCCAACTCGTCCGAATCGCTGTCAGAGTTGACAGGGTTGACAGGGCTCCTGTTCCGCTTAAGGCCCGAGGTCCCTGCTTGCTCTGCATCCCGAGCCCCCTCCATGTCGGAGGCCGAAGCACCGACGTCCGACTCCTCAACGTCAGGAGACACGATTTTCGGCGGAAATTTCCTGCCCCCCTTTCCCCCCCCTTTCCCCCCCCTTTTCCCCCCTTTGGTGGACCCCTCGGCACTACGCCTGTCCTCCATGATCCTGCGCTCCGCTCTGGGTCCGGCAGCAGGACCGATGTCCCTGTATCTCAGGACCATCCCCACGTTTTTTCCCCCCCCCCCATCTTCGTCCGGGGCTGAATCCCCCATTGTCCGAAGAGTTTCGCCTTAAATGGTTGCCAACCCGGCCAAAAACACTCCCAGCCGCTCAAAATCGGAAGGAAAACCGTTCCTTCCGAAAAAACGGTCAAGAGCGAGTCGTGCCAAGTTTGCAAACTTAAGGAAATTTCAAGCGTTTTTGAGGTTTTCCACCCCCCCTGACACACTAAAAATACGTTTGAGGTGTCAATGGGTAGCCCCAAGCACCCCCTACGCAATACTCAAAACCAAAACTAAGTGACTCTAATAGATCAGACGCTACAATTTTGAAAAAAAGAAAACAAAGTTAAGAAAAAGTTCGCAGCGCCTGATGGAAAAAAATAGTAAACTGAAAATTGCAAATATCTTAAGGACAGAAGGTCCTAAAAATATGTAACCAAAACAGGTCGATAGAAGATCGACAGAAGAAATTTACAAATGAAAAAACAATTAAAAAGAGAAAAGAATAGAAAGATACAATTTTTACAAGATTTTTTACATAAGTTTCAAAACTCCGCGGTTTAAAAAACGCCCGCCGTAAAAGCCGAATAACTTTGGAACGGGACGTCCAAAAATTATCAACTAAACGGCGACGGATAGTAAACACGGAGTAGAAATTTATGCAAGAAAGAAACAAACGAAACAATGAACCAAAAAGAAGATATTAATTTAACAAAAAACAGAAAAAACGCTCACAAAAATTACGTACAGCAAAAATCGAAAATCCAAAATAAGAAAGCCAAGTCACAAGTTTTTCGAAGAAATCAAGTCCGTATAAAATAGCACAAGTAATTCTCTATCTACACTCTGAATTTCACCGAAAACCTCACAAAATCACCCTTTCAAAATCCTCAACCTAACCTAACCTAACCTAACCTAACCTAACCTAACCTAACCTAACCTAACCTAACCTAACCTAACCTAACCTAACCTAACCTAACCTAACCTAACCTAACCTAACCTAACCTAACCTAACCTAACCTAACCTAACCTAACCTAACCTAACCTAACCTAACCTAACCTAACCTAACCTAACCTAACCTAACCTAACCTAACCTAACCTAACCTAACCTAACCTAACCTAACCTAACCTAACCTAACCTAACCTAACCTAACCTAACCTAACCTAACCTAACCTAACCTAACCTAACCTAACCTAACCTAACCTAACCTAACCTAACCTAACCTAACCTAACCTAACCTAACCTAACCTAACCTAACCTAACCTAACCTAACCTAACCTAACCTAACCTAACCTAACCTAACCTAACCTAACCTAACCTAACCTAACCTAACCTAACCTAACCTAACCTAACCTAACCTAACCTAACCTAACCTAACCTAACCTAACCTAACCTAACCTAACCTAACCTAACCTAACCTAACCTAACCTAACCTAACCTAACCTAACCTAACCTAACCTAACCTAACCTAACCTAACCTAACCTAACCTAACCTAACCTAACCTAACCTAACCTAACCTAACCTAACCTAACCTAACCTAACCTAACCTAACCTAACCTAACCTAACCTAACCTAACCTAACCTAACCTAACCTAACCTAACCTAACCTAACCTAACCTAACCTAACCTAACCTAACCTAACCTAACCTAACCTAACCTAACCTAACCTAACCTAACCTAACCTAACCTAACCTAACCTAACCTAACCTAACCTAACCTAACCTAACCTAACCTAACCTAACCTAACCTAACCTAACCTAACCTAACCTAACCTAACCTAACCTAACCTAACCTAACCTAACCTAACCTAACCTAACCTAACCTAACCTAACCTAACCTAACCTAACCTAACCTAACCTAACCTAACCTAACCTAACCTAACCTAACCTAACCTAACCTAACCTAACCTAACCTAACCTAACCTAACCTAACCTAACCTAACCTAACCTAACCTAACCTAACCTAACCTAACCTAACCTAACCTAACCTAACCTAACCTAACCTAACCTAACCTAACCTAACCTAACCTAACCTAACCTAACCTAACCTAACCTAACCTAACCTAACCTAACCTAACCTAACCTAACCTAACCTAACCTAACCTAACCTAACCTAACCTAACCTAACCTAACCTAACCTAACCTAACCTAACCTAACCTAACCTAACCTAACCTAACCTAACCTAACCTAACCTAACCTAACCTAACCTAACCTAACCTAACCTAACCTAACCTAACCTAACCTAACCTAACCTAACCTAACCTAACCTAACCTAACCTAACCTAACCTAACCTAACCTAACCTAACCTAACCTAACCTAACCTAACCTAACCTAACCTAACCTAACCTAACCTAACCTAACCTAACCTAACCTAACCTAACCTAACCTAACCTAACCTAACCTAACCTAACCTAACCTAACCTAACCTAACCTAACCTAACCTAACCTAACCTAACCTAACCTAACCTAACCTAACCTAACCTAACCTAACCTAACCTAACCTAACCTAACCTAACCTAACCTAACCTAACCTAACCTAACCTAACCTAACCTAACCTAACCTAACCTAACCTAACCTAACCTAACCTAACCTAACCTAACCTAACCTAACCTAACCTAACCTAACCTAACCTAACCTAACCTAACCTAACCTAACCTAACCTAACCTAACCTAACCTAACCTAACCTAACCTAACCTAACCTAACCTAACCTAACCTAACCTAACCTAACCTAACCTAACCTAACCTAACCTAACCTAACCTAACCTAACCTAACCTAACCTAACCTAACCTAACCTAACCTAACCTAACCTAACCTAACCTAACCTAACCTAACCTAACCTAACCTAACCTAACCTAACCTAACCTAACCTAACCTAACCTAACCTAACCTAACCTAACCTAACCTAACCTAACCTAACCTAACCTAACCTAACCTAACCTAACCTAACCTAACCTAACCTAACCTAACCTAACCTAACCTAACCTAACCTAACCTAACCTAACCTAACCTAACCTAACCTAACCTAACCTAACCTAACCTAACCTAACCTAACCTAACCTAACCTAACCTAACCTAACCTAACCTAACCTAACCTAACCTAACCTAACCTAACCTAACCTAACCTAACCTAACCTAACCTAACCTAACCTAACCTAACCTAACCTAACCTAACCTAACCTAACCTAACCTAACCTAACCTAACCTAACCTAACCTAACCTAACCTAACCTAACCTAACCTAACCTAACCTAACCTAACCTAACCTAACCTAACCTAACCTAACCTAACCTAACCTAACCTAACCTAACCTAACCTAACCTAACCTAACCTAACCTAACCTAACCTAACCTAACCTAACCTAACCTAACCTAACCTAACCTAACCTAACCTAACCTAACCTAACCTAACCTAACCTAACCTAACCTAACCTAACCTAACCTAACCTAACCTAACCTAACCTAACCTAACCTAACCTAACCTAACCTAACCTAACCTAACCTAACCTAACCTAACCTAACCTAACCTAACCTAACCTAACCTAACCTAACCTAACCTAACCTAACCTAACCTAACCTAACCTAACCTAACCTAACCTAACCTAACCTAACCTAACCTAACCTAACCTAACCTAACCTAACCTAACCTAACCTAACCTAACCTAACCTAACCTAACCTAACCTAACCTAACCTAACCTAACCTAACCTAACCTAACCTAACCTAACCTAACCTAACCTAACCTAACCTAACCTAACCTAACCTAACCTAACCTAACCTAACCTAACCTAACCTAACCTAACCTAACCTAACCTAACCTAACCTAACCTAACCTAACCTAACCTAACCTAACCTAACCTAACCTAACCTAACCTAACCTAACCTAACCTAACCTAACCTAACCTAACCTAACCTAACCTAACCTAACCTAACCTAACCTAACCTAACCTAACCTAACCTAACCTAACCTAACCTAACCTAACCTAACCTAACCTAACCTAACCTAACCTAACCTAACCTAACCTAACCTAACCTAACCTAACCTAACCTAACCTAACCTAACCTAACCTAACCTAACCTAACCTAACCTAACCTAACCTAACCTAACCTAACCTAACCTAACCTAACCTAACCTAACCTAACCTAACCTAACCTAACCTAACCTAACCTAACCTAACCTAACCTAACCTAACCTAACCTAACCTAACCTAACCTAACCTAACCTAACCTAACCTAACCTAACCTAACCTAACCTAACCTAACCTAACCTAACCTAACCTAACCTAACCTAACCTAACCTAACCTAACCTAACCTAACCTAACCTAACCTAACCTAACCTAACCTAACCTAACCTAACCTAACCTAACCTAACCTAACCTAACCTAACCTAACCTAACCTAACCTAACCTAACCTAACCTAACCTAACCTAACCTAACCTAACCTAACCTAACCTAACCTAACCTAACCTAACCTAACCTAACCTAACCTAACCTAACCTAACCTAACCTAACCTAACCTAACCTAACCTAACCTAACCTAACCTAACCTAACCTAACCTAACCTAACCTAACCTAACCTAACCTAACCTAACCTAACCTAACCTAACCTAACCTAACCTAACCTAACCTAACCTAACCTAACCTAACCTAACCTAACCTAACCTAACCTAACCTAACCTAACCTAACCTAACCTAACCTAACCTAACCTAACCTAACCTAACCTAACCTAACCTAACCTAACCTAACCTAACCTAACCTAACCTAACCTAACCTAACCTAACCTAACCTAACCTAACCTAACCTAACCTAACCTAACCTAACCTAACCTAACCTAACCTAACCTAACCTAACCTAACCTAACCTAACCTAACCTAACCTAACCTAACCTAACCTAACCTAACCTAACCTAACCTAACCTAACCTAACCTAACCTAACCTAACCTAACCTAACCTAACCTAACCTAACCTAACCTAACCTAACCTAACCTAACCTAACCTAACCTAACCTAACCTAACCTAACCTAACCTAACCTAACCTAACCTAACCTAACCTAACCTAACCTAACCTAACCTAACCTAACCTAACCTAACCTAACCTAACCTAACCTAACCTAACCTAACCTAACCTAACCTAACCTAACCTAACCTAACCTAACCTAACCTAACCTAACCTAACCTAACCTAACCTAACCTAACCTAACCTAACCTAACCTAACCTAACCTAACCTAACCTAACCTAACCTAACCTAACCTAACCTAACCTAACCTAACCTAACCTAACCTAACCTAACCTAACCTAACCTAACCTAACCTAACCTAACCTAACCTAACCTAACCTAACCTAACCTAACCTAACCTAACCTAACCTAACCTAACCTAACCTAACCTAACCTAACCTAACCTAACCTAACCTAACCTAACCTAACCTAACCTAACCTAACCTAACCTAACCTAACCTAACCTAACCTAACCTAACCTAACCTAACCTAACCTAACCTAACCTAACCTAACCTAACCTAACCTAACCTAACCTAACCTAACCTAACCTAACCTAACCTAACCTAACCTAACCTAACCTAACCTAACCTAACCTAACCTAACCTAACCTAACCTAACCTAACCTAACCTAACCTAACCTAACCTAACCTAACCTAACCTAACCTAACCTAACCTAACCTAACCTAACCTAACCTAACCTAACCTAACCTAACCTAACCTAACCTAACCTAACCTAACCTAACCTAACCTAACCTAACCTAACCTAACCTAACCTAACCTAACCTAACCTAACCTAACCTAACCTAACCTAACCTAACCTAACCTAACCTAACCTAACCTAACCTAACCTAACCTAACCTAACCTAACCTAACCTAACCTAACCTAACCTAACCTAACCTAACCTAACCTAACCTAACCTAACCTAACCTAACCTAACCTAACCTAACCTAACCTAACCTAACCTAACCTAACCTAACCTAACCTAACCTAACCTAACCTAACCTAACCTAACCTAACCTAACCTAACCTAACCTAACCTAACCTAACCTAACCTAACCTAACCTAACCTAACCTAACCTAACCTAACCTAACCTAACCTAACCTAACCTAACCTAACCTAACCTAACCTAACCTAACCTAACCTAACCTAACCTAACCTAACCTAACCTAACCTAACCTAACCTAACCTAACCTAACCTAACCTAACCTAACCTAACCTAACCTAACCTAACCTAACCTAACCTAACCTAACCTAACCTAACCTAACCTAACCTAACCTAACCTAACCTAACCTAACCTAACCTAACCTAACCTAACCTAACCTAACCTAACCTAACCTAACCTAACCTAACCTAACCTAACCTAACCTAACCTAACCTAACCTAACCTAACCTAACCTAACCTAACCTAACCTAACCTAACCTAACCTAACCTAACCTAACCTAACCTAACCTAACCTAACCTAACCTAACCTAACCTAACCCCAGTTGCGCCCCAACCGCCGCCCGAAGCGCCACGTTTTTAGAGCGCTCCGCGGCTTAAAAATCAAAAAACCGGGAAAAGTTCGTCCGATTGGAACGATCCAAGTGTTAAAAGACGCGCAAAATCGGCGCGCATCCGGTAGTGCAACAAGAAACATCCGGACACAATTGGTTCGAGTGAAAAAGTGCAAAAACCCGGATTTTTAAGGTTATTTGTGTTTTTCGAAAGTTTTAAAGTGAAACGCTGCTCGTTTGGTCGCTGTGACCCCCCTCTTGCGGTACACCGTTGGACGCGCCTCGTCGAGCCCTACACAGCGAGCTACGCCCTGTATTTTTGCGGCCACCGGCTGAGGAGTTATCGAGGAAAAACCGGAAATAACGGTAATTCTAGAACAGGATCCAGGCGTCTGCCGCTGTTTCTGAAGACGGGGCCGGGTAGAAGACTGCAGCAGCAACCCAACGCAAAAAACCGCGTCTCTTAAGTCGCAGCGGTTCGATAACAGGACATTTTGAAAATTTTTGGTAACTTTGTCACGTGGTTTGCTGGAAAACAAGATCGATGACCTGCACTTTTTAGTGCGGGTACGGACGGAGCTGCAGCGGATTTACAAGAATACCAAATTTCACCTTCGCGCGACAAGTAGTTTTTAAGATATTAATTTTTCAAGATTTTCATCCCACACGTGTTTTTTGACGTATTTAACTTGCATGATATCTTTTTACACCATCCTGTAGAGCGCATTTTTCCACAATATATGCCTTTTTTCCCCAATTGCTAGGTAAAAATTTAAAGGTTCTGTGCCCCTGGCTGTGTTTTTTGCTTTTTCTGCTTTGGCCGGCGTGGCTGTTGACCTGTTTGCGGTGCCTGTGCCTGCGCCCGAGTCTCCCGCACACCCCAAAGTTTTTTGCGGACGAATCCGACCACAAACGACCGAGTTCCGTCGATCCTGGTACAGCTGGAGACCAGCTCAACTCCTTGGGGAGGTTTTGGACCGACGGATCTCGGCCCCGGAACGTCGCAGCGAGCTGGGGTTTTCTTAGTTATACCTGCTTGGGCAAGCATAGACCCCCCCCGCTACTTTTGACACCAACGTTGGGGCACGTCTGGAAGTGCTTGAGTCGTGTTCCCTGACCCTTACTTTAAGTGTCAGAAAGTGGTCCGGTCTCGCTGGGACGTCTGGTTCGCCCGCAAATCGGGTTCAAAGTTTGGCGCGGACGCCATCTTGGTTTTTTCGGAGTGCCCTATTTCCTGAGCCCCTGGGCCTTTGAGGGCGGACTTTGGGCTCGTCTGGAGAGTGTGTGGGGTGCCCAAGAGGTACGTAAGCCCAAATTGGCGAAAATCCCAAAAAATTTTGGAAATTTTTTCAAGTTTTCAACCCCAGATTTTGGGCCCGGATCAGGTGGCCGTGGAGACCCTGTTCACCGTGAAGAAAGTCCCGTCTCGCTGGGCTTTGCCGTTCCGGAGATATTCGCGTCTAAAGTTTGACATTGACAGTTCAGAACTGTCAAAGTCAAACTTTAATTGGACATAGCTCGGGATCGGGTGGTCCTGCTGGCCTGTGCGGCACGTCGTTGAGCTCGGCGGAGCCGCCGCTACCGTTTGAGCCTGGTCCCGGCGAAATCGGGACGCCCCCCTTTTTGGTTTGAGCTGAGCCCACCAGAGGACGGGCGTGGCCAGCCCGAGTACGGCGAGCCCAATCTCGGGCTTCTGCGACCACTGGATCCGGAGTTACGGGGGTTTGAAGTTGGAGGGCGGCCATCTTGGAGAAAGTGACAGCTGTCAAACTCCAGCTTTAAAGGGCTATATCTCCGGAACGGCACGTCGCACCAGGGCGCGCGACACCTCGTTGGATCCGGCGTAGCCTCTGCTATCGGCTGAGCTTGGTTACAACCAGATTGGAGGACCCCCCCCCCACCTTGGGCTGAGACTGCCAGTGGACGGGCGGTACTTCCCCGAGTTCGGCGAGCCCAGTCTCGGGGTTCTGCGACCACTGGATCCGGAATTACGGGGGTTTGAAGTTGGAGGTCGGCCATATTGGAAAAGTGACAGCTGTCAAAATCCAACTTTGAGGGGCTGTATCTCCGAGGCGGTACGTCGCACCGGGGCGTGCGACACCTCGTTGGGTCCGGCGTGGCCTGCGCTGCAATCTGAGCCTTGTTCCGGCCTGATCCGAGCACCCCCCCCCCCTCACGACTTCGGGAGGCCATATCTCCGGAACGGAGGGTGCTGCAGAGGCGTGCGACGCATCGTTGAGTTGAGTGTGTAGAGACGACTGCAAATAAACAAAATAGAGCCGGGCTCTACATAGAGCAAAAATAAAAAATTTTTTGGAAAACTTATAGGAAATTACTGCTGACCCTTTTGTCTATTTACCTTAGTCTTTTAATTTATTTTGAACTATTTCAATTATTTTTAATTATTTTTATTATTTTAAATTATTCAATTATTTCGATTTATTTCAATTGTGTTTAATTGTCTAAATTTTAAGTTTTGATAAGTGAGAGGATAGGGTAAAATGGACAACAAACCAGCCCCTAAGCTGAAGGAAAAGAAGGAGAGGAAGAGGGAGGCTCCTGGACCCGCCCCGAAGGCGAAGTTGGTCCTGAGAATACCCACCGCGGGGCCAGCGGCAAAACCCACACCGACGGAAACGAGGACCTCAAGATCAGGGAAAGGGAGGAGAGGTGCGAAGCCGGACGAGAGGGAGGCAGGGAGCACCATGACACCAGACCCGGTGACACCCGAGATGCGGGCAACCGAACCGTCGGCGGACCCACCCACACCAGCCCCCTCGACCATTGAGGAGGGCGCCTGCGTGGACCTGACCCCCTCTGGCGGTGACACGTCCCCTGCAGTTGAGGTGTCTGACGACGGTGAAGACCAGTCCGAGCCCCACGGACCCCTTCCAGAGACCAAAACCAAGGAGATGGCGGTCCCAACTGGGCCGCTTAGTCGACAAACCGGTGGTGAGGCAGGGCACTCCGATGGTGATCCTCAGACGCCTATAACGCCTCTTGCGCCAACGGCAGCGTCGACGCCCGCCAGACTCGCCTTCCCTAGAAACAGGACGCCGTCTATGACCAAGTCGGAATCGGCCCTACTTAGAATTAAGACCCAGATCAAGGAGGCGAGAGCGGCTGACCTGGCTGATTACGCAGGGCGCGTCAGTGAGCCCCCGGATCCCGAAGAACCCAGCTTTGCTCACGAGGATCGATCGGTCTGCTCGGTGGGGGTGGGTCAGGGCGGCACCGGACTAATAAATGAGCTCCCTGCCAGGGCGAACACCATTCTGCTGGCGGCAAAGGAGGCATTGGAATCGTGCAATAATATCAAGAAGACAGTCAGGGATGAAGTTGTCGATTCCCTCCATCTCCTCTATGAGATGGTTTTGAGGCTGGCTGACTCCCGATCACGCCATATCGCCGAGCTACACAGGGAAAAACTGACGCACGAGAGGAGGCTCAATATACTCGAAAAGGCCCACTCCAGAACCCTCAGGGAAGCTACGGACGCGGCCACGACAGCAAACAGCAACAATGACAGGAAGCTAGACCACATAATCAAAGAACTGGCCGCCCAGAGATCTATCCTACTCTCCGACATCGGCGACCCGCTGGAGACCCTCAGCTCGGGGATCGCAGGCCTCACAGCTCCGAAGGCCGCACCCGACGGTGGACCTGATTCGGGGCGAGCAGGAGGAGAAGGCCTTCGAGCTCTCGAGCGGGAGCTCCAGGATATAAAAGTGCTCCTTGCAAGACCCCCGGATGGCTCAGGGGGTGGCCGGCAGAGGATCGCAGAGAACGAGGTCATTGTCGAGATCCGAAGGGTCAGGCAAGACCTGAAGACTCTCCTTGAGCCGACCACATCCCTGAAAGACCAGCTGGGAGCCGTCCAGGAATCTAGCAGCAAGGCGCTTATCCTTGGAGAGAGGACTGAAGGAAGCCTTGAGAACCTCCGTGGTGCGATCCAGGTGCTCTCTGAAGAATTACACAGCACCAAAGTCGAACGGCAGACACCCATCCTGGAGAGCGACAAGGAAGAGTTGATCACCTGCATCAAGGGCGAGGCCACGATGCTACAGGCAGAGATGAGACGGGGGTTCGAGGGAATCGGGGAGGACTTCCAGGCAGCTGCTGCGGTTCGGGCTGTGGCTCCAAGCCTGCAGGACGAGTTATCAGCGGCAGGCGGACCCTCAAAAGCCAACCAGTCAGCGAGCGGAAAGGGGGACGCGGAGGAGTGGCAAGCGGTCCGCCCGAAGAAAGCAGCCCGGAAGAACCAAAGGGAGAGCAGGAGACGGGAGCCCACCGGAACCCCCCCTGACCCTAGATTTCCCCTCATCATCGAGTCCATCGACCCAAGGCATTCCAGTGGAGAGGTCATTGATATGGTTAAAAGCAGGGTCGACGTCGTTGAACTGGGCGTGGGAGTCGACTACGTACGGAGCCTCAGGAACCAGAAAGCGGCCATAGGACTCGCCACGCTGGAGGACAGAGCCGCCCTGCAGGAGGCCATAAAAGTAAAGTGCCCTAACCTCACGGCGAGCGCTACCAATCTGCGGAAGCCGCTCCTGAGAGTTGTGGGTGTGGTCAAGGGTCTCACGGACCTGCAGATCCCACCGGCACTTGTAAAACAAAACGCCGCGCTGCTGGACGGGCTCAAGAACCCGGAGAACAGGGTGCGGGTCCTCAGGAGGACCAAGGGCAGAACTCGCGAAACCACAAATGTTATCATGGAGGCGGATGCGGAGGTCTGGGCTCGGCTGCGGGATAAAAAAGTAAGACTCGGCTACCAGGTGGTCCCCGTAACCGACCAATCGCCCGTCATCCAATGTTACGCCTGCCTCCGTTTTGGTCACTTCGCGAGAGACTGCACCCAACAGCAGGAGTGCGGTTTCTGTGCGCAACAGCACGATACCAAAGAGTGCCCAAACCGCGACAGTGACCCGAGGTGCACAAACTGCGCTAGACTGGGGAAAAGCGGTGCGGATCAAGGCCACCCGGCATTTAGCAGCGATTGCCCGGAGTGGAAGAAATGGGACCGAATCGCTCGCTCGCAGGTGAGATATTGCTAAGGGCACCACGGCGAAAGCAACACCGGACTTCCTGACGATTATGCAGGTCAACCTGGGACGGGGCTTCGCCGCCACTAAAGAGTGTGAGAGGGAGGCGGAACGGAGAGGCACCCACATAATACTGACACAGGAACCCTATGTGGGATCCAAAGGGTACCTCAGTTCCAGGCACAGGGTCTGCCAGAAGAACATCACCACTCTGGCAGCTGACAGACCCATTAAGTCGGCCATAGTTATCCTCGACCCTAGAGTGCAGGTCGAAATGGACGAGGCGCTCTTAACAGAGAATGTGGTGGGCCTCAAGGTTCAGCTGGGGACAGCAAAGGTGGGGCTGATCTGCGTTTACCTGGAGGGAGACGCCGACATCGAGCCTTACCTCGGGCAGATTAAGACGACCAGGGAGGCTCTGCGCACCGACGATGTCATCATTGCTGGAGACGTAAACGCCAAGAGCCCGTGGTGGGGATGTGACACCGAGGATGATAGAGGCGTAGCGTTCGACGGCCTCATGTCAGAGCTGCAGTGCCACATCCTCAACACGGGTAAAGTCCCAACCTTTAGCGTGTATCGAGGCGACAGGTTATACACTAGCATTGTGGACGTCACAGCATGTACAACCAGCCTGCTGGGCAGAGTTGAAAAGTGGAAAGTAGAGAAAGACGTGGCCACACTCTCGGATCACAGGATGATCACTTACAGAATCTCCCTGCTCGGCACCACGAACCTGGATCCTCCGCAGCCTACCAGTACCAGGCGGTATAATACCGAGAAGGCAGACTGGACCAAGTTCGGAAAGGTCCTTATAAGATCTATGGAGGAGGCGGGACTCAGGCCGGAGTCTATACAGGAAATTGCCGATGCGAACCACCTGGATGAAACCGTCCAGCAGTACACTGCTTCCATTCAGGATGCCTGTGCGGCAGCTCTGCCCCCGTTACCGGACAGGAAGGCTGCTAAGTCGGCAGTGTGGTGGACGCCGGAGTTAACCGAGCAAAAGGCCACGGTCAACAGACTCCGGAATAGAATAAAGAAGGCGAACCATCTCCGACGACCTTACGTAGTGGAAGAATACCAGGATGCCAAAGCAAGGTACAAAACCAGCATCGAAAATGCCATTACAGAGAGCTGGAAGGCTTTCTGCAATAGGCAGGAAAAGGAAGATATATGGAAGTGTACGTACCGAGTCCTCAAGTGCTGCGGTCCCAGGATGCATGAGGACACCCTGATGAGGTCACCCTCGAACGGAACCACGCTGTCTGGAGAGGACTCGGCCCGCCTCCTGGCGGAGACGTTTTACCCGGATGACACTGACTCAGAGGACACTGCAGAGCATAAGGCAGTGAGGGAAGAGGTTTTAAGGCTCCGGGAGGACCTGGCGAAAACCGGACCGCTGACCGGTTCACTAGAGGCCCATTTACCTATTACTCAAGGGGAGATAAGTGAAGTGCTGCAGGATATGGCGCCGAGGAAGGCCCCTGGTGAGGACGGCCTGACAGCAGAAATTTGCGCAAAAGCGTTCGCAGCCTGTCCAGAGACCATGCGGGCCGTCCTGGATCAGGCGCTTAAACTCGGACTCTTCCCAAGGACCTGGAAGCGGGCCGTTATTAAGATAATCCCAAAGCCTGGGAAGGACGATTACGCGATCCCAAAAGCACACAGGCCTATTGGTCTGCTCCCGGTCCTCGGGAAGATCCTCGAGAAGATCCTGGTGAAGAGGCTAACCTGGGAGCTGGGCCAAAAGGCTGCGCTTAGCCATAGGCAATATGGTTTCATTCCACAGCGCAGCACTGAAGACGCCCTGTATGACGCCATGAGGCTGGTCGAAAGCGCCCTCGACAGAAAGAAGATCGTAACAATTATCTCCTTAGACATCGAGGGTGCTTTCGACAACGCCTGGTGGCCGGCGGTGCTGACTCAGCTCAGGCGCCACAATGTCAGTAAACAGCTCCTAAGGATCTTCTCGAGCTATCTGTCCGAGAGAGAGGTAGAGGTCAGATACGCGGGGTCCAGGATTACGCGAGGGACCGGTAAGGGATGCGTCCAGGGGTCCACAGCGGGCCCCCTTTTTTGGAACCTGCAGCTTAACCCGCTGCTGGAGGCCACGGAGGGCGTCGCGGCGCACGTGCAGGCGTTCGCGGACGACATTCTGGTGATCGCCACGGGCAGGACCGGAGCAGAGGTCGAAGAATGCGCGGCGGAGGCTCTTAGACTGGTGGAGGACTGGGGGGCCAGCTATAAAATGAGATTTGCGGCCCATAAGACTCAGGCCATAACAATCACGCGCAAACTCAAATATAGTACCCCCCAAATATATGTTGGTGGCTTCCCGATTGAGCAAACTCAGACTCTAAAGGTGCTAGGGGTGGTTATAGACAATAAACTCACCTTCACCCAGCAGATAGAGAATGCCAATCGGAAAGCCATCAACATATATAAAATGATCTCCCGCGCGGCCAGGGTACAGTGGGGCCTAAACCCGGAGATCATCAGAACCCTGTACATAACCATCATAGAGCCAGTGGTCCTTTACGCTGCCAGTGTCTGGGCGCAGGTCACCACCAAGCAATATATCAGGAAACGCCTTGACCAAACCACGCGGCAATTTGCCCAAAAGATTTGTAAGTCGCACCGTACCGCCTCGCTCACCTCCTGCGCACTCCTAGCTGGCATACTCCCTCTTGATCTCAGAGCTAGGGAACAAGCAGCCCTATATGAGGTCAAGAGGGGTAAGCCCCTGCCGGATTTGCCCGGGAGACAAATCGAAAGGCGAGTCAGCCCTTACTCTCTAGACCACCCGGCGACTAGGAGGAGCGTTCCCTTTGGGCTGGTCCTCGCCCAGGAGGACATAGAAGAGGGAGACCCGCACGAGGTACTGATATATACGGACGGCAGTAAAATAGAGGGCAAGGTGGGAGCGGCCGTCACTTACTGGAAGGCTGGAGCGGAGGTGCGCAAACACGTCATAAAGCTGGAAAGCTACTGCTCCGTCTTCCAGGCAGAGATGGCCGCCCTATTGAGGGCCGTTACCACCGTCCGAGATATCAGGAGCTTCTCCAGTGCCACAATATTTTGTGACTCCAGATCGGCCCTTGAGTCGGTTAGAGACCCTACGTCCCTGAACCCAATTGCGGCGGAGGTTCGAGCGAGAATCGGTGAGGCGGAATCTATAGGGAAGAGGATCCAACTCAAATGGATAAAGGCCCATGTGGGGATATTGGGGAACGAGAGAGCCGACGAACTGGCCAAGGCGGCGGCGCTCAAATCCAAGGTTGCGCCCGCCTACGATAAGTTCCCCATATCCTACGCAAAGGGAGCCATCAGAAGCGCTACACTTGACCAGTGGCAGTGTCGCTACAGCGAGGCTACCACGGGCTCAGTCACTAAGTTGTTCTTCCAGGATGTCCGCACGGCGTACAAGGTTCTGAGGAAGATCAAGATGACTCCAGCTTCCACCCAAATATTCACGGGACACTGCGGGGTGAGGGAGTACCTCCACCGCTTCAACCTGGCCAGCGACCCCTACTGTAGTTGCGACGGTGTAGTCGTAGAATCCATCGCGCACATACTGACTGAGTGTCCTCGATTTGCGTTAGAAAGAATGGACTTGGAGATAGAGCTGGGCATGAAGGTCATTCCGGAAAATTTTTTGGAAATAATGGAAATAGAATCAGAAAAGTTTATCAAGTATGCCACGCGTACGCTCAGGAAGGCCTCGGTGGCAAATGGTTCAAAACTGATTTAAAAGTTGCATGTGCATGTTAGTCACTAAGAACAATTATTAATTAGCTCTAATTATTTAACTTTACAAAATTACCAATTGTCTAAATTATTTGCTAAATTATTTTTACACAATTATTTATACCCAATGATTTTGTCGCTTCTCCTCAATTCAAATAAAATTGTCACATAGGCTGAGGACTTCCCTAGCACCAACGGCTCGAGATCTAGTGGAAATTTCGCCAAATCTGATGTAAACGCCAAATCTGATGGATTGTTAATTATTAATTATTTTTGTGCTCATGGATTATTATACATTTTACATTTTACATTTTACATTTTTACACTTTTACATTTTTATTATTTAGATTATTTCTAGAATTTTAATTATTTGAATTGTATTGAGTCATTTTAAATTATAACTGAATTTTAATCATTTGAATTGTTGAAGTTGTTTAATTTTACATAATTGTGTTGAATTGATTTGAATCACTTAAACTGGCTTTAAGTTATTCAAATTAGTATAAGCGACTTTGATTGTTTTCCTTTCAAATTTCGAATTAAATAAATCACATTGAATTGCATGTGTAACTATTCGTAATTAGCCAATTGTTCTAATTATCTGAATCAGTTAAATTTAAGCAATTAATTATACCAAACTGAATTATTCTAGAC